>JASDQU010739191.1:72272-113070 GCA_032191745.1 Picea mariana | reverse complement strand
AGGAGGGTTATTCAAGGTTTCAAGACTATCTTCATATTTTCCTACTTTAATCTTCTCATGGTCATGCTAATCCATATAGAGGTTCATAATATAAATACTGATTGTTCTAATGTTGACATAAATTCAAATCTTCACTTTGTCGATTAGACGTCAAAATTTTGGCAACAATTTAATGTTTTTAGTTCCATGAAATTTCTTTTGTTTCTTCAACAACATTAAGGATTAAACATGAGGGGTTGAAAATGGCGATGGCAAACATTTTATAATATTTTTTCATTGCATTACCCTTCTTTTCATTATGTCTTTACGTTTTATAATCCATATAGAGGTTCATGATATAAACGCTCATTGTTATAATGTTGACATAAATTCCAATCTTCACTTTGTCGATTAGAGGGCACAATTTTGGCAACAATTTAATGTTTTTAGTTCGATGAAATTTCTTTTGTTTCTTCAACAACATTAAGGATTGTTTCTCCATGTCTTTTGTTTCACATGTTCAAATATAGATGTAACAATTTGACGTCGAAATCTTAGGTTGAGGTTCATCCATATACATATAGATAGACATGAATTTGGGTACCTTGGAATTCTAGTGAAATACAAAGGACCAAAATCTTTAAAGGCTCCTTCTTTATTATAATTTTATTTTCTCAAAACCTAGTGTTGCATTTTTATTTAGGTCATCATCATATTTTTCTTATAGTTTCCTATGTAAACCTATTATTTCAACCTCCTTTGTTGGTTCCTCATGGACAAATTTCATAATTTTGTCATTGATGAGAGAAACCAATGTTATGGCCCCGATTACTTGCCACTCATGTTCTTCAATATCATACTTGATTCACATAACCTCATTAAGCATAAATGAAGGATAATTTCCTTTCACTTTGATTTAGCACCAATAATTTGATTATCATTGAACCCATGGTTAGTGTTAGATGCAATATATCCTTAATTTTGTACTATAGTTGAAGACAAAGAGAGATCAATGCTATCATGAAGTTCTAGAGCATCACATGCCATACCATTTTTATCTTGAAACATGCCATGAACATGTTCACATTCTCCATTTTATATTTCAATATTGGGATCATTAGTATCCCATTCATTACTGTAAGTTACCAAGGTTTTTCCACACATCTTACAAACCACTACTAAAATACAGGGAACCCGACACCATCAATGAAGAAAACAAAATAAACGACAATGAGAGAGTTTTGACCATATGTCAACTAATTTGTCCCTTTAAAAAAAAATCATTGATGTGCAAGGGAGCAATGTGTCTATGAGAAAAGACCCAGTTTATCCCCCGCATATATTCAATAAGGTGTGTGGGATAAACACACCCTCAAAACAAAAAACAAAAAATCACAAGAAGTGATCTAAAACCCTAGTATCATGCTTAGAGCTTGATGTAAAGGCTTTGAGCCAACACCTTAGGCCTACGACCAATACCAAGATAAAGGGAACCCAACACCATTGATGAGGTCAAAAAAATAAACTACTATGAGAGAGTTGTGATAGCATGTCACCTAAGCTACAATAAGTAAGAAAATAATGCAACTTTTGTGGATAATAAAAGAGAGCATGAGATGTCATCATCTTCTCCAACTAACGCCATGCCTCCACTTGGAAATTCTAGGCATTTCCATACAAAAGGAGGAGAACCGAGTAACAACAAAAACCACCATGAATATAGTGTGAAACTTGTAACTAAACCTTCAATGGAAATATTAGGAAAGGAACCCACTATCATAACAATTATTATGGTTTGTGAAGCCCCGCGATATGCATTAAATGTGTTTAGGATGACCTCCCATACCCATAACACAATGTTAAAATTAATCTCCAAGAAAAATACCAAATTATGATGTTTTTCTTCATAATCATGGTAGTAAATGTCATATAGAGGATCCTCATATAATTGTCCATTGACAATGATTTGACAAAGACTCCCCTTCTTAGGGTTCTATCCAATTCTATTATTTCAATCCTTAAAGATTATGCTCACCACCCCCATCAATATCTCTTTTGTGTTGCACAAAACTATAGTAGTCAAGATCTTGATCCTTCTAGACTAGAGAAAATTTATCCATAAAAATCAAAGGGATGTTCTCCATAATTGGAGTTACCATGTGAGACCTTGAAATGCCTTGCATACCATTTCTTTCTCTCACCCTCAATACAAGCAACTAGAAACTAATGATTCAAAGAAATATGACTTCCCAACACCATGCTATACCAGATCTATTGTGACGCAGCCGCACCCACAGGCACGCCCGCTCACAGGATCTTTTCTTCCTTTCTGCCCGAGGAACTGAACCGTCCTTCTATTTCCCTATCGGGAAATCTGCACCCACAGATTCCTCCGCGCGATCCCCCTTTCTTATTTATCGGGGAATCAGAACTCGCGACTTCACGAGTTCAAAGGTCGAACGCTATGCTCTCGGATCGCCGAGACCCGATACCTCAGTCAACGCTGACCTTATCTTACCCTGTCGGGACTTTCCCTATCGGGATTTCGGGGTTCGCGGGATCACGAATCCTGATGTCAAATGTTCCGGGACTTTACTTTTCCCAAATTTCGATATGATACGCCACCTATCCTCCACTAATTCCACTGTGGTCCCACACTGTCCCTTTAGCCTATCGGGATATTGCGTGTCGGAGTTTCGCGATTCCTGCTGCTATGATTCCCAAGAATCACGAATCGTCGATTCCCGATGCACGTGAGGGTTGAATCTTCCACGTCGCTATCCCCTCGTCGACTTTTCGGACATCGCGAGATCGTGATTCCTAATGCAACGATTTCTTTGTACTCAGGAACACCGATACGCCGATGGCTCTTGGGTCCTCTCCTCTGCTCACTAGGACATAACCCTAGTGCAACTTCTGCCTGATCAAGCGGCTGACGGGTAACCCAACAATGATCCTACGGCTCACGAAAAATTTGTGGATTCTCCTCGGAGAATACCGATCGCCCCTTCCTTCCCGATAAATTCTGCGAAATGACTAAGTGTTTCTCTGCAGAACCCGTCCACTTGCATGTAACTTGCGACACTTCTTGCAAGCCTTCCAGGCACAACTTGTCAACGTTGTTCTTCAGCAACTCAGAGGCCTATCCTTCCTGAGCTTTTCCCACAGCTTTAAATCTTCAGGAAGAAAACCCTCTTGCACGCACTCCTTGCGACAAAACTCCAACAACGTCTAAGTGTTGAAGTTCCTTCGACTCTACGCACGCCTACAGTAGCAGTCCCTCAAATGCTTCTCTTCAGGTTCGCAACCCTGAGACTTTTAACCGGCCTGCGCACTCCTTGCACGGCTCCTGTGCCCAACTGCACCTTCTGGGATAAATGAGAACAAAAGCTACCTCTATTTGAACCTTCTTTCAACACACTCCTTGCGGACAATTCAACTGCACTCCTTGCAGGAATCTTCTGGCTCAAATAGAGAAACAATTGAAACTCATTCCTTCACCCCCTCAGACTTCAATTCAACCATGAAATCATATAMACARCATATAAAAGMAAATGTGTAACTAGAAGCAAACGTCAATTRAGCATAACATCAATACACAGAGAACAGACACATAACCATGAATTTGAATCAAAGCTTTCTTCTATTAATTCAAATGTCTRTACATGGGTGTTCTTCATACAGCTCTCTGCTTCTCCTATGCTCTTCCAGAATAATATTACAATGCACAATGAGGGTGTCTATATCCCGTTTCCCTCTTGCGCTCTAAAGCTATCAAATCTAGAATTAAATTCCTATCTACCTGCATTAACTATTTTAAATGTCGTCTATCTACTAAAGGACGAGAGCTATCTGCTCAAGGTCCATTTACAATATACAAGTGCGCCTCATCTTAATGGCTCCTTTAAGATTTGCGCAACAATTCCAAAGTGTTTTCAAAATTTGTGATGTCTTGTCCAACTGTATTCCGCTTCTGCGCTGGCTCGCTTGATGTGTTGGCGATGCTACTGCATCATACTCCCTCGCTTGAAAAATTTCATGGGCTCCTGTCCATGAGCTCCTACACGGTCTGTCCATGCTTCTGTATCTTCGCTTCATTCTCCCAGCTGGCATCTTCCTCTGGATGATTCTTCCGCTTGACCAGATACTCGAAGTACTGCTTTCGCCTGGTCCTCTTGCTCACTCTCTTGTCCAGTATGCACTCCATCTGCAGCTTCTCTGCAACTGGCATCTATTTCGTCCACTGGATCACTGGCAGCCCATCTCCAGTCTCTATTCCTCCAACTCTGTATGGGTATAAATCTGCGACATTGAATATCAGAGATATTTCGATCCCATCCAGTAATTCCATCTCATCAACGTTGTCCCCAAACTTTCTCAAGACTTTGCATGGCCCGATTTTTTTCATCTTTAGCTTATTGTATGTTCCCCTCGGGAACCTTTCTTTCCTCAAATGTGCCAGAACCAAATCACCAACCTCGAACTGAAGTTGTCTCCGATGCTGATCTGCTCTGTGCTTGTACTCCTAGCTTGATTCCAGCAGTCGCTCCTTCACCCTTCTGTAAAGTTCTTTCATCGCCTCAGTGAATTCTTCTGCACTAGCGCTGTTAGTCACAGTCTGTTCTGAATCCCTCAGTTCAGAAAATCCTCTCGGTTGCATCCCATATACAATCTGAAATGGAATTTGCCCTGTGCTCCGATTCACTGAGTCGTTATACACGAACTCTGCTTGTGGTAATATATGGTCCCACTGGCTATGGTGCTCTATCACCAAGCTTCTCAGCAAGTCTCCCAGACTCCTGTTGACCACTTCCATCTGCCCATCCATCTAAGGATGATAAGCTGAACTAAATGACAAGTTAGTTCCCAGCTTGTTCCATAAGGTCCTCCAAAAATGCCCTATGAATTTAGTGTCTCTGTCTGAAACTATGCTTTTCGGAAATCCATGAAGTCGAATGACCTCTTTGAAAAACAGATTTGCGATGTGAGTCGCATCGCTGGTCTTCTGGCATGGAATGAAGTGTGCCATCTTAGAAAACCTATCCACTACCACAAATATTGAATCAACACCTCTTTGTGTCCTCGACAACCCCAATACAAAATCCATGCTTATCGCTTCCCACGGCCTCTCTGGTATGGGCAATGGCTGATAAAATTCCGCATTATGCTTCCTTCCCTTCAAATGCTGGAAAATTCTACATCTGTCTACAAATCTTTTGACATCCGCTCGCATTCCTGGCCAAAAATATGATTCATTCAGCTTCGCGAATGTTTTGTCATGGCCAAAATGTCCTGCCAATCCACCACTGTGTTTCTCTTTCAACAGATTCTCCCTCATGGAGCATTTTGGAATACACAGTTGATTGCCTCTGAACAACAATCCTTCCTGGATCATGTATTCTATCCATGGGCTTCTGTCTCTGAGAACTGGATTCTCAGCTGCTTCATATGCTTCTTGAAAATCTGGATCATCTGCATACATATCCCTGAGATCCTCAAAACCTAAAGTGCGGACTTTGAACTCCTGCAACAACAAACACTTCTTGCTCAAAGCATCAACAAATTTGTTAGCAGTACTAGAAATATGCTTAATCACAAAAGTGAAATTCTGCATATACTCAACCCATTTGGCATGTTTCTGATTCAACTTCTCCTGTTGAGTCACAAACTGCAGTGCATGATTATCACTGTACAATACAAATTCTTTCGGGATCAAGTAATGCCTCCATTTCTTTAATTCCTGTATGATAGCATACAATTCTTTATCATACGTGGAGTATTTCGACTTCGCCTCATTCAACTTCTCGCTGAAATACGCGATCGGCCTGTCTTCTTGACTTAAGACTGCCCCGATGGCAAACCCGCTTGTGTCACATTTCACCTGAAATGTCTTTAGGAAATCCGGCAACACCAACACTGGTTGTTCCGTGATCTTTTGTTTCAACAGATTGAAACTCTGCTCAGCCTCAGCCATCCAGTGAAAAGACTTATGCCGCTTCTTCACTGTATCCATCATTGCTGCGCTAATTCCACTGAAATTCTTGATGAATTTTCGGTAGAAACTAGCCAAACCATGAAAACTTCTCACCTCGAATACATTCTTCGGTGATGGCCAATTCTTGATCACTTCCACCTTATCCGGATCCATCCTCAACTCATTCGCTGAAATAACAAATCCCAAGTAAATGAGTTCTGTCTTCATGAATGAGGACTTCTTCATATTAATCAACAACTTCTCCTGCTATAGCTTTTGCATCACTGTAGCCAAATGCTTCAAGTGTTCTGCCACTGATTTACTATAAACCAGTATGTCATCCAAATACACAATGACAAATTTCCCGATGAAATCCTTTAGGAGTTCATTCATCAACCTCATGAAGGTACTCGGTGCATTTGTTAAGCCAAATGGCATAACAAGCCATTCATACAAACCTTCGTTTGTCTTAAATGTTGTCTTCCATTCATCGCCTTCTCTCATGCGAATCTGGTGATATCCACTTTTCAAATCAATCTTTGAAAAGTATCTTGCTCCACTTAAGCAATCCATCAGATCATCCATCCTCAGCAATGGAAATCTGTATCTAATGGTTATCTTATTGATCGCCCTCGAGTCAGTACACATCCTCCAGCCTCCGTCTTTCTTCGAACTGAGTACTGTTGGAACAACACACGGACTCAAGCTTTCCCTGACCAACCCTTTGTCCAACAACTCCTAGAATTGCCTCTTAACCTCCTCATTCTCTTGCGGCGTTAATCTGTACGCGGCTTTGTTTGGCAAACTGGCTCCTGGTATGAGGTCAATATGATGACTCACACTCCTCATCAGTGGCAACGAACGAGGTAATTCGTCCACTATGATGTCAACGAACTCTTCCAGCAGTTCTTGAACTTCATCCGGTAAATCATCCACTCTTGTGCTAGTCAGAACAATCCTCGGTTTCCTAACCACAAGGAATTGTGGATCCTCCTTCTTCTTCACCTCTGTAAGAAGTTCCTTCCCACTCATGAGAAGTACTGTGTTGCTTACTTCCAGCTTCACCTTCTTATCCTTTATCGAAAGCAACATGTGTGTCCTCCCATTCTTCTCTAGGGTGTATTTGTTCATTCTCCCATCATGAATCACATTTCTGTCATATTGCCATGGTCTACCCAGCAATAGATGACAAACATCCATGGGAATAACATCACATAAGATCTTATCATTATATCCACCTATCTTAAATTCAACCAAGCATTGTTTAGTAACAGTTACCTGGTGTCCCTTCTGTAGCCACGAAACTCTGTATGGGCTTGGATGATCAGTCATCTCCAGCTCCAGCTTTTCTACCATCTCTGTAGATACGAGATTATCCGTGCTACCACTGTCTACAATGACCTTGCATACCCTGTCCTTGATCTTGCAAGCAGTCCTAAAGAGTCTGGTCCTTTGGATTGAGCTTTCCACCTCCTTCTCGGGTGTCAAAAGGACTTTTCGCATCATGAGCGATCTTCCGCCTTCAGCTTCTTCTGCCTCAACATCCCGCCTCTGTGCCTCGGTGATGTGAGCTTCTCCAATGTCCTTCTTTTTCTCTGGACACTCATAAGACTTGTGCCCATTCTTTCCACATGTGAAGCATCTAATTACTCCACCTCTTACTCTACCTCGACCTCTAGTATGAGGAAAAGTGTTTACGTCAGCATAATCTCCCCTCTGCTCATTATGCTGTCCTCTCTGCTCAACATATTGCTGCCCTCGCTGCGAGGTTCCACCTCTCTCTATACGAGTCTGAGGTTTCTTCCATTCCTCCTTGGGCTTCTGGAATTTTTCCTCGGAAACTGCTTTGCCTCTGGGCTAACTTCTACCTCGGCCCCTCTGACCTTGTTTTCGGCTCAGCTTCTCTTCAGCTTTCAGAGCATTCTGATAAGCATCTTCCACTGTTTGGATGGTTACCATGCTCATCTCATCCTGGATATCATATCTCAAGCCATTCATATACCTGGAAACTTTCTCATCATCGCTCTCCTGATGACCTGCCCTGATGTTCAGTCGATAAAATTCCTCAGTGTATTCTTTCACTGTCATCATCTTCTGCCTCAGGTTCTGCATTCTCCTGAAAAGAGTAATTTGATAATCCCTTGGGATGAATTTCACCTTCATCTTCGCGATCATCTGATCCCAGCTCTTGATCTTCTGCTTGCCCTTGCAGCGTCTATTAGCTTGTAGCTCATCCAACCACAATGTTGCATGTCCTTTCAAGCGTGTGACAGCATGCTTGACTTTCTTATCCTCTTCGACATCTTCATAGTCGAAATAATTATCTAGAGCTCTAATCCAATCTAGAAGCTCCTCTGCATCCAGATTTCCCTCGTAAACTGGAATGTCCATTTTTGCTCTTGCACCCATCCTGGCAATAGCTCTGATCAAACGCTCGTTTGATGCATCTTCGGCTGCCACTTCTTCTTCACGTTCAACTTCTATTTCACTATCGAAATCACTGAGATCCCCTGCACTGGCTGTGCGTCTTTGCGCTGTCTCCATGTCTTCGAGTCTTGCTCGGAGATCACACATTTGTCTCTCCATTTCTGGATTTGTTACCTGCCTGCCTTTTCTTCGCACCTCCCTATCCTCTGGATCAGGTGACTGTCTATCTCTCCTTGTCGGCATGGTGAATTCCCTTCTCTGCTACAGAAAGCAAAGAACCTTTCTGTGCTCTGATACCAAACTTACGCACCCGCACCCGCAAGCACGCCCGCTCATAGGATCTTTTCTTCCTTTCTGTGCTCTGATACCAAACTTACGCACCCGCACCCGCAAGCACGCCCGCTCATAGGATCTTTTCTTCCTTTCTGCCCGAGGAACTTAACCATCCTTCTATTTCCCTATCAGGAAATCTACACCCACAGATTCCTTCGTGCGATCCCCCTTTCTTATTTATCGGGGAATCGGAACTCGCGACTTCGCGAGTTCAAAGATTGAATGCTATGCTCTCGGATCGCTGAGACTCGATACCTCAGAAAACGCTGACCTTATCTTACCCTATCGGGACTTTCCCTATCGGGATTTCGGGGTTCGCGGGATCGCGAATCCTGATGTAAAATGTTTCGGGACTTTACTTTTCCCGAATTCCGATATGATACGCCACCTATCCTCCACTAATTCCATTGTGGTCCCACACTGTCCCTTTAGCCTATCGGGATATCGCGTGTCGGAGTTTCACGATTCTTGCTGCTATGATTCCCAAGAATCACGAATCGTCGATTCCTGATGCACGTGAGGGTTGACTCTTCCACGTCGCTATCCCCTCGTCGGCTTTTCGGACATCGCGAGATCGCGATTCCTAATGCAACGATTTCTTTGTACTTAGGAACACCGATACGCCGATGGCTCTTGGGTCCTCTCCTATGCTCACTAGGACATAACCCCAGTGCAACTTCTGCCTGATCGAGCGGCTGACGAGTAACCCAACAACGATCCTACGGCTCATGGAAAATTTGTGGATTCTCCTCGGAGAATACCGACCGCCCCTTCCTTCCCGATAAATTCTGCGAAATGACTAAGTGTTTCTCTGCGGAACCCGTCCACTTGCGTGTAACTTGCGACACTTCTTGCAAGCCTTCCAGGCACAACTTGTCAACGTTGTTCTTCAACAACTCAGAGGCCTATCCTATCTGAGCTTTTCCCACAACTTTAAATCTTTAGGAAGAAAACCCTCTTGCACGCACTCCTTGCGGCAAAACTCCAACAACGTCTAAGTGTTAAAGTTCCTTCGACTCTGTGCACGCCTGCAGTAGCAATCCCTCAAATGCTTCTCTTCAGGTTCACAACCCTGAGACTTTTAACCGGCCTGCGCACTCCTTGCATGGATCCTATGCCCAACTGCACCTTCTGGGATAAATGAGAACAAAAGCTACCTCTATTTGAACCCTCTGTCAACGCACTCCTTGCGGACAATTCAACTGCACTCCTTGCAGGAATCTTCTGGCTCAAATAGAGAAATAATTGAAACTCATTCCTTCACCCCCTCAGACTTCAATTCAACCATGAAATCATATAAACAACATATAAAAGCAAATGTGTAACTAGAAGCAAACGTCAATTGAGCATAACATCAATACACAGAGAACAGACACATAACCATGAATTTGAATCAAAGCTTTCTTCTATTAATTCAAATGTCTATACATGGGTGTTCTTCATACAGCTCTCTGCTTCTCCTATGCTCTTCCAGAATAATATTACAATGCACAATGAGGGTGTCTATATCCCGTTTCCCTCTTGCGCTCTAAAGCTATCAAATCTAGAATTAAATTCCTATCTACCTGCATTAACTATTTTAAATGTCGTCTATCTACTAAAGGACGAGAGCTATCCGCTCAAGGTCCATTTACAATATACAAGTGTGCCTCATCTTAATGGCTCGTTTAAGATTTGCGCAACAATTCCAAAGTGTTTTCAAAATTTGTGCTGSCTTGTCCAGCTGTCTTCCGCTTCTGCACTGGCTCGCTTGATGTGTTGGCGATGCTCCTGCATCATATTGAAGCCAGGGAATCAAACTTTTTCGACCCTGGTAACAATGCCAATCGTCAGCTCCCAAAATTGCACTTTGAAATATGAAGTCCCACATAACAATCAAGGCAAGCTCGATTCTACTCAAAAGTTCTCACTACCACCAAATTTTCTCAAACCACATACTATTAATATGCCAAAGGGATCATCTACTAATAATCCAGAGGGACCACAAGGGTAACATTGTTTCCTCCTGCATCCCACACTAAAACCACATACTACTAATATGCCAAAGGGATATTAGCAAGTGGATCCATTGCCCTCACTAGTGCCTCCATCATTTCTACATATTGCATATGAGACATAGCATGTTAGTATCTAGTCTTCAATAACTTTTGTATAGGACACTGGTTGTTCTTTTAATTAAACTCCAATCCAATTTATATTCCATTAATTTAACATAAATGAGATGTCACACAATGACATAATGTTTACTCTAGAACCAACCCAAATGGGAAAAATAAATTTCAATGGTTACTCAATTCTCATTTTGAGAATCTTTGGTTACAATGTAACTCATGGATTTTTGTGCATACTTTCCTCTTTGGCCAAAATACCCTATAAGAGTCATGTCAAAAGGACAAATAGGAGATCTTGGGGGTAATGGGAAGGCCAAGAGACCGACCTTTTAGTTCCCATTGCTATCTCTCTTTTTTGCTCCTATTTTCATTTTTCTATTTTATTTTGTTTTACTTTTTTTTCTTTATCTCGTTTAATTTATAAAATTTTCATTGTCCTTTATTATATAACCTTCATTAATTTTTAAATTACACTCGGAGGTATCAATTCTTACAATCATTCCCGTGTTTAGATCCATTTCAAATCATGCCTCCCCATTGAGAGTGTTTTTGTTCTCCAAAATATTAGAGGACCAATCTAGAACATTGTGTCATCTTTATGTTTCTCTTGAACATGGATCTAACTATGAATGTTGGATTTTGTTACTCGCTCGAGTTCTTGCTATGGATTTATCTCTAGTTCCTAGCTATGCTATCATGTAGCAATTCCACAAGAGGATGTGTGAATGACCTCCTTCTACTAGGACCAATTGGTTCCTAGCATGGAAACAATTTTCTTATGTTGCACATGCTTACTAACACTCTATCAATGAAACAACTTCACTTGGATGACCTCTTTAGTGTGCAATCATAGCACCTTGTATAATTGGCTTTAAAATCAAATTTTATTTTTTTCGCTCAAAATCATTTTTTAAAAATAAATTGTTGTTGTCGCAATTGCGACAAACCCATAGAAATCTTGCAATGAACTTGCTATACAAATCACGAAAATTTGTATAGAAATTTCGCGCAATATACCATGTTTTCGTCGCTCTTACGACGACCCCTTCGAAAGCTGATTCGTCGCAAAATTTCTTACGCTTGTCGATCTTGTGATGATTTGCCTATATGGTTGGGTGTGCGACGATCTCCCTTTATTGTCGCTCTTGCGACGATGTCTCTACATTGTCTCATTTGTGACGATTTTCATCGCTCGTCGCACTTGTGACGATTTCCCTACTTTGTCGCTCTTTCGACGATTTCCCTACTTAGTCGTTATGGCGGTATTTATTCTTTGTTGCTTTTGTGACAACTCCCTAGTGTCGTTGCTCTTGTGACGTTAAGTCAGGTTCGTCACACGTGCCATGTCACATGAAGAAACGTTTGGGAGACCCAAGATTCGTCACAACATCCACGAAATAACATCGCAAGAGCGTCAAAATAGTCGTCGCAAAATGACCCAAATTTGCTAGTGAATTCTCGACCCTCAAATTTTTGCATACCTATAGAGCCTTTAACCAAGAGGCAGATGAGCTTTCAAAGCAAGCATTGGAACAACTGAAAGGAAAAATCACTTACTTCTAGATGGAGGATGGGCTTGCGGGCACAATTTTGTACCTAAATTTTTTTTATGAGGCTTAATTTACCATATGTTACATTCAACATCTTTTGTTTTAGCCCACAGATGAGGATGTGGATGTAGTTGCTCAGAGATCAGAGTTGTTAGTATGTCTTGAAGCCTGATGTAATCCCTTGGATGAGGAAGGGACAGTCACTACTCAGAGTACAATGTTGTTTGTTTGTCTTGAGGCCTGGGTGATGGGCATGTTCTCTTTTGTTGTTTTTTTCCAGTAGTGTACTCCCTCCAGTCAATTTTGAATTCATGGAGGACTGAAAAGGATGAAATGTCTCTTCTTTGTATGTACATAGACAACTTTTATATTTACAAATATAAGCGAAATTTTCTGTTGAGAAAAAAAAGATATGAAGTCTATTTGGCTCGTCCCTTTATAGTCACCAGAGGCCATACCCATTTCCTGAAATCTTTTATTGAGTTATTTCTTATTATTAAGTATTCTCTTTATACCTACTATGTTTTTTATAAAAAGTGCAACAATCTTGGATGCTCTGAAAGAAGGAATATACATATAGGTTCTCACTATATAGAAGGATATTGAAATGGGGACGATTATTTATTGTGAAATGACTTTATTGCGAATTCACTTTAGATAAAAATATATATATATATATATAGGTGGTGCATTGAATCTCCTATTGGTGCGAAGGTGAAAAAAGATCATTGAAAGCCTTAAAAAAAACTAACAAATGTCAAGTCCCTTGTTTGTGTCATCATGCTCTAATTTTACACACATGCATATATGTATTTATGTATGCATACATATGTAGTAATCTATTAATAATAACAATTTTTACGATATTTGAATTTTACGAATAATTTATTTGCCATAATTACTATGTATATACATATGCATACATGCATGTGTGTGTCGTGAAATCTCTATATTGTCTATCGTTAGTGATTATGGTAAAGGAATCACTGTTGAAATTCAAACATACTCAAAGCTAACATTATTGGTAGATTAGCCAACATTGATGCAAATAATGATCCATACAAGCAAGAAGTATTTTGTCAATGGAAAGTTGGCAATATTACAAGCTCGTTGGCTTATATGTGGTGATTTCAATATCGTTAAAGATCGGAAGATAAGAAAGGGTTGTTGCTTATTAGGCTTCCTACTAAGAAAATATAAGTCCAAGCCTCTCACAGAGATCAACTTGGGAAATATGACCCAAACACGTTTAAATAAAATACTCCTCAAAAGCCTAGTTTACATGGCTCAAAGAAAGACTCTTCGATCATCAAATATTTTCTTGTGCTCTCTTAGAAATCCTCCCCTCCCATAGACATTGATTGCCATTATTGGATCTCTAATTCCACCTCCCTCTATGACTTACTAGCTCGATCCTTAGTTCTTCTCCCCTCCCTCTGCTTCATCCACTTGTTTACCATATGAAACATTAAGAGAGTTATATAGACTTCGAGCTCTAACATGGCAGTAGATGGGGATGATTTTCAAGCCAAATTTATCAAGTACAGTATTGACTCTTGCACTTCATATTGTTGACCTCTTAAATCATGTAATTTTGTTAGGTATCCCTTCTTCATGCCACCACATGTCATCCACCCTATGGCTCTAATCCAAATAATTACAAGACTATTATGATTAGAGACACTTTCTCCGAGATTTATGCTATGGTGTTGAACATGTGCCTTTTTTAGCATTTGGAGAGAATTAAACTTGTAGCTAAGGGCTAAGGAAGTTCTAGAAACACGTATTTACACTTTGGGCTAAAATTAAAGAAGCTAGGAAGTGGTCCTCAAAATTCTTTTCTTACTTTATGGACTTCCAAGTGGCCTTTAATTTTATTCCTAGGCAGTGTTTGTTTCAGAGATTGCAAGATATTAGCATCACAAAACCTATCGTTATCGCTATAATGACTCTCCATGAGACAGTTTATAGGTTGGATTCTCACAATTTAAGGAATTTTGTACTGCATCGGGAGTACCATTAGGGTCACATAGGGATGTTCCCTCCCTCTCCCCGGCTTTATTTGGGATCTACATTTGTGAGATGGATAAATACTTTAGGGAGAACACAAAAATTGATGATAATTGTGTTTTACATCATGACTTGATTGCATTACCTTTATTTACAAACAATGTGGTTCTCTTAGCATCCTCCCTCGAGGGCCTACGAAGGAAATTTCATGTATTTTGCTAGTTTCTTTTACCGTAAAAAACTAGTGGTGAACCTTAGCAAAACTAAGGCTATAATATATAACACCTCCAAGAGCACTTTGTTAGGTTTCACTTCTTCA
Source organism: Picea mariana (assembly GCA_032191745.1). Classification (NCBI taxonomy): domain Eukaryota; kingdom Viridiplantae; phylum Streptophyta; class Pinopsida; order Pinales; family Pinaceae; genus Picea; species Picea mariana. The sequence goes on along the minus strand of JASDQU010739191.1, from coordinate 98,367 downwards.
AACGGGTGGGTAGTGGGATATCACTACAACAAGTTCTTGCTTGGGGTCCAATTCATAGGTCTTGGATTCAATTTGAAGCCTACTTCCCAACCCCAACTTGGCAAGGGGTACATGTTTCTTTTTTTCCTTGAGGACCAGTGTCACATGTTCATTTCCAAGACAATCCTTCAAACATGCCTCTATTTGGAATGAATATCAAACCCACTACATCACATGTCTTTAAGGTTTGGGGACTGAGCCTACTAACAATTTATTAGGTATGATTAGAAACAATCCATTCTACCATGTTATGACATCTGATCGATGATTAATGTTATATTCCTCGTGTCATTGTCCAAGCCATGTTTGGCGCCGATCACTTGCACCTCAAGATAATATTCAAGACGATCTTCTTTCTTCATAGGATACACACTTTGGGGTATTCAACAACATGATAGGAGATATATCCCTACTTGGTCCTCCATTATTTAGAGGAGATTTCCTCCATGGACCTCTCAGGAAAAAGGTGGTGTTGATTCTTATAGGTTTTTTCACTCCTTTAGTTCATTGGCATTTCTAGCAAGTGCCTCCCCCTTCAATAATTTTTTGGATGTCCCTAGCCACCTCATCACTCCCAAAGTATAAAGTAACAATTTATTGGGTAAAATTAGAGACAATCCAATCTAGCATGCTCCATCGTATGATCAATCATAAATCTTCTATTCCTCATGTCATTGTCTGATCCATGTTCTACGCCCATCTCTTTCACCTCAAGAGCATATTCAAGTCATTCTTCTTTCTTCATAGGATACACTTTTTGGGGTATTCAAAAACATGATAATAGATATATCCCTACTCGGCCCTCCATTATTTAGAGGATATTTACTCCACAAACCTCTCAGTGAAAAGGCGATGTTGATTCTTATATTTTTTTCACACCTTTAGTTCATTGGAATTTCCACCAATTTCCTCCCCCTTCAAGAATTTTCTGGATGCCCCTAGCCATCTCATTCCTCCCAAAGGATAGAGCAACAAGGCAGTTGTGAAAGACATTTGTTGTCAATTTATTCAATTCACTTATATCTCCACCCTAGCCTCTTGGAACTATTATGTCCTTCTACTTTGATTGTGTTTTATATTTGATGGACAACCTCATTGCGCATCTTAAATACATTTGATTCCATTGGCTCAACAACAACAATATCTTGCTCAAGTAGTTAAGGATCTATTCTTGCACATATGCCAAATGATTCTTGTGTGCAACACTATGAAAATGATCATGGAAATGGGGAAAATACTTCCCCTTTCTAGATAGTCTAATGATGAAATAGATATCCTCTTATGTGGTTTGGTACCACATATTGGGACCAACACTGAAGGCATGCCTACCATGATCCCAATGACAGATCAACTGTGTTAATAAATATGTCTTCCTCTTGAGGGAATTACACTAACAAGCATGAGGTGTTATAGGATAAGGAAACAATTCCCTCTCCCTCTTACACACACACACACACACACACACACACTACTTTCCTTCCCTCAATCCCCCTCTCTAAAGCAAACCCCCCTTTGTTCCCCTCCCAGTATTGACCCTTCCTTCACTTGGGATTTCTTTGATGGGGTAGCCCAAGGCTCTCCCTCTTCAGGAGTAGCAGGGGGTATCATTTATCTAGATACCTCCACAAAAATATCCTTTGCAGCAGATCTTGGGGTTACGACCAATAATATCAGTGAGGCGGGAAGATTCGTTCAACATCTAGGCCCTTATCTTACTATTACTGTAAAAATTAGTATTCACTAGTCAATTGTCTCATGCATCTCCAATTGTTTTGTGGTCTTCCTCCACTTTGTTCCTCAAATATTGGGATCTTGACCTGATATCATATCACCTTCTTCCTACAACCCATGATCCTCTTCACCCCTGCTAATGGTCCTCCTACTGGGTGGCATAACTCAGATTTGGTCGTTTGGCCGACTAGTTGGTGCTTGCTCAAATCACCCAACCATTCCAACCTTACCCTAGACTAAGTGAGGGCAGGATGTCGAGTGACCTTCCTCTATTATATTCCATGTCGAAATGTCCTTGTTCTTATTTAAGTTCGTATTGACTTGGTGGGTGGAGTGGTCGACATGGGAATGGGTAACTCTTGTGATCACTCAGTGACGATTTTAGACCTTAAGACTTGGTGGGAATAGCACAGTCCTCTAACCTGATCGATTTGTAGTTGTAAGTCGTGACCACTTAAGAATAGTTTCTCTAATGAATTCCCCTTGAACTATTGAGCTAGAGATATCAGCTTAAAGCTTGGTAACTCAATCTTAGAGATTTAAGACTAGTAGTCGAGCTCGAAGAAGAAATGAAGGCCAATGAGCATGTTTGATCAATTGTGATGTGTGTGATGATTTGTGGACATCCATCCGAATATGATCTCCTCATTTTCTTGCTCAAGACTTATTCCACTAGACCTCTAACTGTTATTGCAACCACATTAATCCTCCTCCAAACCTCCTCTTAGCCCATAGTACAAGACCTGATATTTTTTACTCGAACATAGGAATGTTTATGGCAGTAAACATCCTCCTCACTCTGAAAAAGAAAAAATAAATTTCCAACATCAACATTTATGGAGACTCTCTACCAGTGATAAAATGCATAAATGGAAGTCAAACATTGCACACATACACACTTTTTCCAGTATTAGATGACATCAAAAGGCTCCTTATTTCCTTCACTCATGTCACTTTCACACATGTCTATGGGATTTGGAATAAAAAAAGCGGACAATCTGTCAAAGTCTGGACTAGACCTAGACCAAGGCTGCTAGAAAATCTCGGAAGAGAGCTCATTTGGCTCCACATAATATCTTCACAACCCTTGTCCCACTCTCTGAATAATCTCTCTCAGAGGCACACAACGCCCTTTTATAGATAATTTTTTGTATGCAAGCTACTACAACTTGATCTTTAATATGTTTTTCCCCTTACATAGGGTGACCTGTATACCAATTTTTTGTTGTGAAAAACAAAACGTAAAACTAGGGACCTTTTTGGTAAGACTGACCAGTTTTGGATAGGAGACATGCTCCTGGAACATTTTATGTGGTGAACCATCCCAAAGAATGCCACGACATATACCATTGTAATTTTTTCTTTTATGAATAAAATTACTTTATTTTTTCCACTGGAAAAAAAATAACCCCAAAGGAAATTGTTTGATCACTTGCCCTCATTTTTAGAATCGTACCCAGGGAAAACCCTTGATTCTTTAGGGCACAAGACCAAATTAACAACTCATGAATATATTTTTATAGCTCATAAGCAATTGGCTCACTAAGAGAAAACATGTCATAAACAACTTTTTCCTCACAACCACTCAAGCTACACTCAACCACTAAATTACCCTTTGTAATATTCATTCAATATTGAACTTAATTTTTTGAATAAAACATGTGTAACGAAAAATGTGTGCCCTATTTATAACAATGCACCGTGTATGTTGCACACAAATTTCAAAGATGCATCGACTACAACAGTGTGCTCCAATTATAATAACGCAATGAAAATGGTGCTCTTACTAGTTATTCCATGCACCAATTAGACAAATAAGTTTGAAAACATTATTGGTTATTCATGTGAATAAAATGTTGGTGCACCATGTTTACTTAATCACATTGTCATTGGCACCCAACTTTAGTTTGAAGCGCATTGAGATATGGTGCATATGTACATTTATTAGCACAATAGAGAGCACGAGAAATTTGTTAGCAAGAATTTTATAGCTTTCCAATGCAGTGTTGAGATCAATTCCTGCTTCCGAAATTTCCCTCCCCTTTTCTATTTTCCCAACATCTTTTTTTCCCATTTCTTTTCCCTCTTCTATACCTACCCTCACTCCCCTCTTCTTTCATCCCCTCTATTTTTCCCTTTCTTGTTACTATACATAGTCACATTTAAAAATTGGTGGGTTCGCAGGTTGGCGGACTCGTGGGTTCTCACCTCCATCCATATTCCCATATCATGAGTCAGACCAACCGCCGTGTACGTTATTATGTACTTAACCATTTTTGTAACCGAGGGTTCATGGGTTCAAGTTTTTATATTCCAAGTTCCGCGATATCAATTTTGCACCCAAAGATCTGTGATCTACATTATGAACGTCAAACTTACCGAGCTCCTAAGTATCTCATTTCTCTTGTATTGAGTCCGACTGACCGCGGTGCAACACTTAGCCTCTTTTCAATCTTTTGCAACTGCAAGCTCGCAAGTTGATAGGTTCACAAAAGTTTCCAAATTCAAATTTCTCTTGTCCGTCCCCGCCATCTTTGTGCTTTTCCCAATATGCATTTAAGTATAGTTTAATGCTAATAACTCATCATGCAGGTTCCGTAAAGATTGTCATTAATAAGCAAAGGGCTCGAGGATATTTCCCATTAAACCGCATTAAAACACGATTTGCCAAAGATTATATTATTGTTATCTCTCTCAAGAGTTCATTTCAAGTATTATCTGGTTAAAAGAACACTCTTGTCAACTTATGGCAGCAACAACTCGACATTAGTTCTATGGTGATACCTTGAATATTTTTGGGCATGAAGACCAGAACTTTTAGTGGTCCATAGCATATTCTTACTATTCATCTCCCTCTGCTAAAAAATAAGTGATCTGGACATCCAAAATTACTCGCGCAGGGTGTGTCCCTGAGGTTTTCGACTGCAAGGAACTAGTTGCATGGTGCGTTGACAAATATGTACCAAGTCAATGAATCATACAACCCCAGGATTGTTCCCCCATCTCTCTTTCACCGCAAATATTTCATAAGATGTTGAAGCTTCCTGAACCAACACTTACCTTCAAAGGAGAGGATTGCAGGGATTTCTTGAAAAATCATGACAACGGCCTCGACCTCTTACCCAATTTCTTGGAGAATCCCGCGGTTGTCCCATAGGACATTACCATGATTCGGGTCGACTTGTTTAAAAACCCCTTTCAGGAAATTGCTTGATTGTTTACTAGGCTGACAAGCCAAGAAAACACCACCACTATTTCCCGAATGATTCTTTATATTTTATATTTTACAGTTAAAGAGCAAGCCATTTTCGATTGGGGAAAATTGATTTCCATTGAAATCTCCTCCCAATTGTCACAGTACAAAAAAGACAAGAAATTCTTCATGGCTTCTTATTTGGTGTTTTCGATAGCATATTGTTGTCGATTTCCAAAATTGTCTATCTGTAAGAGGGTGAATTGTGAACTTGATCCAGTTACCTTCTTGTACCAAGCGTTACGGAGACACAAGGCTTCTTTACATTTTTATGAAATTTACAATGATTTCATTTCGGTTTTCAAAGGATTATTGTTTGGTAAAGATGCCCCCAGAATATCCAACCGGGCAAACAAATTCTTGGATAAAAAGGAGACGTTAGAGCAGATGGAATGTTAGGGACCTCACCCCTCACGTAGGTAGAATAATATATTTCCATGTAACAAAGGCCAATATTAATAAGGCCTAGCAATAAGGAAGAATAAGTCCAATTTAAGAAGACCTAATAAAAGCTTCTGCTTCTAGAAGGATCTTCCTCTAGATGGTTCTTTTGATAGACATATTTAGTATAAATAGGAGTCGAGAGTATGAGAAATTTTATCTTGGATATTATTGTAATAGAGCTCTGTGTTGCTGGAGGTTTCGCCCTCGAAGTGGCAAGTGAAGATTGTTCTCAGTAATCAAAGTGTTCTTTCTGGTATTATTCTGAAATCATTTTGGTATTATTGTGGTGTTGTTCTGGTTATATTGTCATTCATCTGCCATTTCTAGCTATTTATTTATGTCTTGCATACTTTTTATATCTGGAATATTAAAAGTGGTATCAGAGCACCTTCCTCGGCAGAAAATTGTGGGTTAATTTTTTTTTCAGGGTAGAGACGTATTTTGGCGTCTCTAAGCTACAAAGATCTGTCATTACGCGCATAAACCCGCGGTCGAGGATTCGTACACGTAGGAAGTACAAGTGGTACTTAAGTGCACATATGTTGGCCACCCTTGTAACCCATGTTGGTACCCCTTCGAGTGGCATCACATCAGACAACACATGTATATAGATCAACCTAGATCTCCTGAAGCCCTCCATAGATAAATCGATCGGCCTCCTGACTGCTATAGTGCCACCGAGAACAACACTCGGGAAGATACTCTCTAGTACTTGGGTAGTCGGGTAGTACGGCTTAGGGAACGATATATCCTCCTTAGTTGGTGCCCTGAGATATTGGGTCGAGTATTACTGTTGGACCCCGCACATATATTAGAGAGCTATAGCACAGGGCAAACCCTTGTATGTAGAACCTTTGAATACCTAACCCTTGGAATGAAAACAAAAACCAAATAGACAAGATCTATTGCGGCACAACTGTGTCTCCTACATTCGAGTTGCGAAATTACTACACATTTCTTCCTGTTAAGCATTTGGGCATTTCATCACTGCAGTATTATTCAGATCAGAGTATAAATTTTGGATCTTGTTGGCACCATTATTTGAGACCTATTCCATTGCATTTCTCTCTGTGCCCTTATTGCAGTCATACCTATCATTTTTCAGTAAAAAAAAATTCTTGCGGACCCGACCCTGTTCCAACACCCTTATTTGGGCTTTACCCCATTGGATTCCACTCACCACCCTGATCGTTGTGATACACTTCACCCATAACCCATTTTTTTTGTGGTCCCACCCACCCCTTTTTGTGTTCCCTCGTTATCGTGGCCCATACCTGTAGCCAAGACTTAGAAGCTCGCTTCACTACCTTGCACTCTAATTTCACAGAAACTCAACAACAAGTGTGACAACTTAGTGCCAATATTGCCGCCATCAATCAAAAGATGCATTCCTCCATCATCGCCTCAATCGCAGAACTCAAACAAGACATTACTACCAAGCTTGAATCTGTCGCTACAATGATCTGCGCCAAGTTGCATATCCCTACAGATCTTCCCTTATTTGACCCACCTTTGCATACCGAAGGTGAAACTTCCTCTCAGTACCATAATTTTTAACCCCATCACTTTCAGCATGACCTATGCCTGTCGCGTGTGGATGTGACCAAATTTGATGGATCGGATCCCACTGGTTGGGTAACTCAAATGGAACATTATTTCTCTTTGTATGTTATTACAGATGAGTTGGCCAAACTCTGGTATGGTGTTCTCTATCTAGATCAAGAACGTTGGCAATGGTGGCAATGGAGAAAAAATGTCCCCCAAGGGTATGTGGCTTGGACACACTTTGTGGCAGAGCTTTATGAACGCTTTGACACTAACACCAACCATTTAGGTCATTTGACAAAGTTGAAACAATCTGGCACCATGGAAGACTTTATAGTTGCTTTTGAGAGACTGGATTTTTGTATAGAGGGCATGTCTAATGCTTTTTTCCGAGAATGTTTTATCAGTGGCCTCAAGGATGAGATTCGTGCTCATGTCCTCATGGCTCGACCTCAGAGTTGGGTGGAAGCTACTAAAAGAGCTAAGGAAGCACAACAGGTTGTCTCTTCCCAAAAAAGAAAACCCTCCTTTATTCCTCGCACTAAACCAATAACTCCCACTTCTCCTTCTACTCCACTAAAGATCCAGAAATTGACCAGGGCCAAAATGGTTGAACGCCAACTCAAAGACCTTTGTTATAATTGTGATGACAAATATTTTCTGGGACACAAGTGTAAGGAACAAAAGCTTTTTATAGCCATCTCGGAGGATATTAAGGCTCCCCTTGTGTCTGTGTCACTTGAACCCACTGACATAACCCTTCCCTCAGACCCTCCTGAAGTAGAACCATTCATTTCCCTAAATTTTTTCATTGGCTTCTATGCTCCCCAAACCCTCAAGCTAATTGCTTACATCAAGCATAGGAAGGTCATCATTCTTGTTGATAATGGAAGCACCCATAATTTTATTCATCGCTGCATTGCCCAAGAAACTTATTTCTATATCCGTGTAGTCAATAATTTCCAAATCATGATTGCCAATGGTGGGTCCATGAAATGTGGAGGGCGTTGTGAAAATGTGCATCTCCAAATTGGTGAATACCACCTGAAATCTCATATGTTTACTATCAACATGGGCGATTGTGACATTGTGTTGGGTGCATAATGGCTAAGGACTTTGGGTCCCATTCTCATGGATTTTAAGGAATTAACCATTTAGTTTGACCAGGAGGGCCAATAATATAAGTTCTAATGCATCACCATCGGTTCCCCGGAGATCATTAGTTCCCATCGCATGGAAAAGTTGTTTAAAAAAGGTCATTCTAACATTATTTCCCAACTCCATGCCATACAAGCAACCGAGACACCCTTTGTGTCGCAGGACCTCCAATCCATCCTCTCTAAACATCAAGTGGTTTTTTCCACTCTTTAGAGACTCCCTCCTTCTCGTGTTGTTCATGATCATTCCATTCCCCTTGTCCCAGGAAGCCTTCCTCCCAATATCCATCCCTATCCTCACCCCTTTTCCCAAAAAAATGAAATTGAGAATTCAAGAACTGCTCAACGCAGGTGTTATCCATCGTAGTACGAGCCCCTACTCTTCTCTTGTGGTCATGGTCTTTAAAAAAGAAGGTTATTGGCGCATGTTTCCTGACTTACGCGCCCTCAACAAACTCACCATTAAAGACAAATTTCCCATTCTTGTCATTGATGACCTCTTGGATGAATTAAGTGGCGCCCAATTCTTTACTAAACTTGATCTTCGTTCTGGCTACCACCAGATCCGCATGAAATAGGCAGACATTCCTAAGACTGCCTTTAGAAATCATGAGGGCCACTATGAGTTTTTGTTCATGCCATTTGGCTTGTGTAATGCTCCCTTCACCTTCCAGAGCCTCTTGAATCATGTCTTTCATCCTTTTCTCCGTCATTTTGTCTTAGTTTTCTTTGATGATATCCCCATCTACAAAAAAACCTAGGTAGCACATCTTTCTCACGTGGATCGAGTTCTCCATCTACTCTCTCAACACCAACTTTTCCTCAAACAATCTAAATGTGTTTTTGGCGCCTTGGAAGTCGGGTACTTCGGTCATCTTGTTGGCAAGGTCAACATCAGGGTGGATCCTAAAAATATTGAAGCTATGCAAGATTGGCCTCACCTAAAGACTCTCAAAATCTTGCATGGATTTATGGGTTTAACAGGTTATTATCGCAATTTTGCTAAGAATTATGAAAAGATTGCGACACCTCTCACTGCACTCCTTAAAAATAATTCTTTCACTTGAACTCCAGCAGCTGCTCAGGCTTCTCAAACCTTGAACATGGCCATGTGCACCACTCCAGTTCTGGCCCTTCTGATTTCACAAAAACCTTTGTCCTAGAATGTGATGCTTCCAGGAAAGGAATTGGCGATTTCCTTATGCAAGAGGGTCGGCCTTTGGCCTTTACCAACAAACAATTATCCGAGAGAAATTTGGGAAAATCAATTTATGAAAAGGAAATGTTGGCTATTCTGCATATCGTGGATCTTTGGCACCCTTATCTATTTGGGAAATGCTTCCAAATTAAGACATATCATCAAAGCCTCAAATATTTTCTGGAACAACGCCTTTCCTCCCCCAAGCAACAAAAATGGGTGACTAAGATCTTTGGATATGATTATGAGATAATTTACAAGAAAGGAAAAGACAATGTGGTTGCTATTGCACTTTCCAGAAAATATTAAGATGAAGGGTCCATTTTTTCTCTCTCTTTAATTGTACCATATTGGCTCCAAGATATTCGCGAGGAATTGCTACACGATCCCAAAATTTCACATCTGATACAACAATTTCAGTCCAATTCTCCAATTTCCCCGGGGTACTCTTGGCTCAATGATGAGCTTCGATACAAAGGTCGTTTGTATTTAAGTAAACGGTCAAAACTTAAATCCACGGTACTTTCTGAGCTTCATGCTACACCCACAACTGGGCACTTTGGGTTTACCAAAACCTATGACCATGTCAAACGTTATTTTTTTTGGGAGGATATGAAACAGGACGTTCGTAATTTTGTGGTTGACTATGATGTGTGTCAATGCAACAAGGGCGAAACAGTCAAATCTACTGGCACACTACAACCGCTTCTGATTCCACCGGCTATTTGGCGGGATATCTCTATGGATTTTATTGTAGGATTACCTAAATTAGGCAATAAATCAGTCATCATGGTGGTAGTTGATCATCTTTCCAAGAATGCTCATTTTTGTGCTCTTCAAGACCCATTTACAACATCTACTGTGGCTCAAATTTTCATGGATCAGGTCTTTAAGCTTCATGGCATGCCACATTCTATTGTTTTTTATCACGACCCAACTTTCACCAACAATTTTTGGCAAGAACTGTTCAAGCTACAATGCACCCAATTGCATCTCAGCACAACTTATCATCCCCAGACTGATGGTCAAACTGAAGTTATCAACAAATGTTTGGAAACATATTTGAGGTGTTTTGCATCGGAAAGGCAGAATCAATGGGCTCAATGGTTACCACTAGATGAATGGTGATACAACAATTCGTACCATACAGCTACGCACATGATTCCTTTTGAAGCAGTATATGGACAAAAGCCACCTTTAGTTCTCTCATATTTGTTAGGTGTCTCGAAGATCCAGGCAGTTGACCAAACTCTTATAGTTCAAGAGGATATTCTTCGTACCCTCAAAAATAATTTGGTCATGGCCCAGAATCGCATGAAGCAACAAGCAGATTAAGGTCGCTCTGAACATCAATTTGCAGAAGGGGATCAGGTGTTTCTTCAACTACAACCTTACAAGCAAACTTCCATCAAGGCTGACCATTGTCAGAAACTAGCGCCCAAATTTCATGGTCCTTATATCGTTCTCAAGTGTGTGGGACATGTGGCCTATCAGTTAGCTTTGCCGAGTCATTCTAAGCTCCATCCTATTTTTCATGTTTCCTGCTTAAAGAAGGTGATTGGAACTAAGTGCCAAACTCAAACCAACCTTCCTGAGTTGGACGAAGAAGGCTTCATTTGGCTACAACCACAAGTAGTTTTGGACCAGTGTGAGCGTCGACTGAGTCAGTGAACCATCAAGGAAGTGTTAGTCCAGTGGAAAGATACAACTCCAGCAGATGCCACTTGGGAGCCAGCTACCATTCTGTAACAATTTCCGCATCTCAAGCCTTGAGGACAAGGATTTTTTTAAGGGGGAGGATATGTTAGGGACATAACCCCTTAGGTAGGTAGAATAATATATTTCCATGTAATAAAGGTCAATATTAATAAGGCCTAGCAATAAGAAAGAATAAGTCAAATGTAAGAAGACCTAATAGAAGCTTTCGCTTCTAGAAGGATCTTCCTCTAGATGGTTCTTTTGATAGACATATTTAGTATCTATAGGAGTCAAGGGTATGAGAAATTTTGTCTTGGATATTATTTTAATAGAGCTCTGCTCTGTTGGAGGTTGCCCCCTCGAAGAGGCAAGTGAAAATTGCTCTGAGTAATCAAAGTGTTATTTCTGGTATTATTTTGGCATCATTTTGGTATTATTGTGGTGTTGTTCTGGTTATATTGTCATTCATCTGCCATTTCTAGCTATTTATTTTTGTTCTGCATACTTTTATATTTGGAATATTAATGGAGAATCATAATGTTATCAAGATTTTCGGCTGCAAGGAAAATCCCTCTTTTCTTCCATGCCATGTGTCTAATAAAATGTTTATCATGGAAGTAGCAAGGTGGTATAATTTATGGCTGCACTTTTTCCATGAGAAACGGAAAAAACAATTCATAAACTTGCCTTATAAAATTGGAGACTTTATATTCATGAATATAAACAAAATCGATGAGTTTGTTAACCACTTCCACAATGTGAATCTGAAATATACTGAAAAGATAAAGGGGTTTGACCGTAATGAAATTTTCGTGGAACACATGCTGGCAGTATGATTTAACAATTCATTTATTCATATTGTTCTGAGTGAATAATAAGATAACAACTTATGCGTTCATGTTCACAATGTTGGTGACTTGGAAACAATACTTAGTACTAACGAGTTTTACAAGCAGAAAGGAAAGGGTCCCAACGAGAAAAGCGCCCAGTCCCCAACTATTACTCCTAAAACTACCACATCTTGGAGCAATGCTTCAATGACCCACCCATCTAGAAAAGTTACCAACAATAGTTCAGGCGGCGGAGGAGAAAAGAATCCCCTCCGGGAAAAATTGAGAGCTCAACAAGCTTCCTTTGAGAAAAAAGAGGGAAAACGACGTGTAAGAGGAATAAGACCGTCGCATAGAGAATGACATGAATAGCTTCTCCCTTGAAGATATGGATCTCAAAGTGGATATCGAGAAAATGTTTCCCAACAGATCAGCCGAGAAATACGACCCATTAGAATTCATCATTGGAAATCATTGAGAATGATACCTTCAATGAAGAATAGTCATTTTCTTTTCAGAGCGTTGTCTTTGATAGGGAATCCAAGAAATTGATTATTGAAAAAGTTGATATGAAGAGTAAGAAAGGAAAATATCATTCAGAGGTTGACCTAAGAGATATGTGGCCTTCCTCGATTTCTAAAATTCACAGAGCAACCGAGGATGCTTTGGATGACTCCATTGGTGGTCTTGAAGTGGAAAATATGAAGTTGAAAGAAAGGATCAAGGAGTTGGAAGACACCTTAATGCCTCTTCCACTTCTTGCCAGTCCTTTGAAAATAGTCAAACCCACCACACCCACTGCTAAAATGAAAGGATCTTCAAGCCTACTTACATCATCTAGGAGCTATGTGGAAAGGAATATTAAGAAAAGAATGGAATCGATCACAGAGGCATGAGAAATTTCGAAAAACATTGTTTCTTTTGGCTCGAGGGCGCATGCATTCCATGATTATTTGCAAGTCGACCTGAAAAATGAAGAATATTTTTACCTTGATGTTGTACTACCCTTTGGAAACAAGGTTTCCAACATGACAGAACTAAGGAGAAGAGAGGAGGATCTGCTCTCCCCGAGTCAGATAAAATAGTTGAACGCGCGTTGGAAAGAAAAGATAAAAAATTTGAATAATATTGTTCAAGCATGCAACTAAGATATATCAAAGAGGGAAGAATTATTCAAGAGGTTCATGGAGATAGACCTAGCCAGAAGCACTAATGAAGTACAAGACCCCAAATTAATCCTCAACTCATTGTTCCTAACAAAGCAGTAGTTTGATGAACAAGTTGATATTTTAAAAGGGTTATCAGTTGAAAAGTTCTATGGTATACTTGAATATGATGAGGATGACATAGACAATTGGCTAGTGGACTACTCCATGAAAAATCAGGACATTGAAAAAGCATTACACGATATTTCCCTTGATTTACGAGACTTGGAGGGTGAGTTTCTCAACATCAAAATCCAGCATGAGATCAACGTGGCACCAATGAAAAATTATATTGAAGAATGGTTTAAGAAAGCGATCGACAAATTGACCAACGAGGGGCAAGAAACAGTGGAGATGGTTCCTGTAACTGTTAATGAAGACAATGAAAGGACACTAGCAAGCAAGTGAAGACAACGAGAGACCATCATAGTAAGTTTATGTTGATCACATCTTTCTTTCTTTATCAGTTCCTTCATCAAGTTACTCTGCTTCTTTGACTAAAAAGTTTTAACCGAAGTCTGATAACTTCTCTTTTCTTCTTTCTAGGTCTTGTTGTTCTTTTACTGCCCATCATCCTCCTTCTACAAGCTTAATTCTTGTGTATATTTGCTTTATGGTCCGTGGGAGCCCCAATCCCAATCTTTAAGACAAACACATTTTAAATTTCAAGAAATATGTAACAAACTATATATTTTTTGGAAATTTCAAGAGAGCTATTTAGGGATGAGTTTCGATTGTGCTTTGTAACTATGAGTTTTGAGTATAAAGTACTTGAGATTGTTCTATCATTATCTTTATTTGAGTTGCCCATGTATCCACTATGTTAAATTTTTCTTATGCATGCAGATCATCTTCTTTTTTATTTTTATGTGATTATAAATCTTTAGTTTAAACTATGATGGATGTGAGGAAATTTTGCTTATTTGCTTGAAATGTGTGAACGTACCAGTTCTTGGTCCTTTCTCAGGAACTTTCTCTAATTAGAAAACAAAATATTTCCCTTTTTATTTTTATTGATATCTTTATATTTCTTTGATTACCACGATGGACTTCTACAAAGTTCCATATTTTGAATATTTAGAATCCCAAGAAAATCTTAAGTTGAAGAGGAGTACCACCTCTGTAAAAACGCAGGGGGATTTACATCCTCGCGAGGTTCTTGTTTCGATCCTAACAGATTCAAGCTTCAACATGCACTTATAATGTAAGGAAGCACTACAAACTAGTTTGTCTTACTCAAGCACCATTATATGATGCATGCAACTATGGTGCTGCCTTATATCCATTGGCACATTAGAGAGATTAGGAATTTCGATAGCAAAATCTTAAGTCTTTCTGTTGTGCTTAGTATGTACGAAAAAACTACACTTTGGTGCATCTTAATTGCCTATGTGGGCAACCATGGTGCGCTTATTCTATGTGCACATTGTCACCTTTTGAATTTGTTTCATATGATGTGCAGTGTTCATTAAATTAATTGGAGCACTTCCAAAGGTGAATCCATACATCCATTAGCACATTGAATGGAGTGACAAATTTTGAAATGCATAATATATAAGTATCAAATGCAATTATGATATGATTGAGCACCAGAGGATGGTGTGACCTATAAGAGCATCGACTAATGATGTGAGTTGAGCATCATGGATGCATTGCAAAAAAATAAAATATTTATATAAAGAAAAGAAGCCAAATTCTAAAAATATAAATAAAGGGATAACAAATAATTTACCCAATATCTTCTCCACTAAAGAGGTATGGTTGTCATGCAGAAAAGAAAAAAATGAAAAATTTGGTACCATTTGGGAAATTTCAAAACATACACAAGTACATAGTGGAAGTAAAGGAATCGACAATCGAGTAATCCAATAGCACTAAGCAATCGGGTGGTTGTATGGGATAGTGAACATTGACACTTGTATGGGTGTGAAGCACTAAGTGAATGGTAGAAATGAATTTTTGATAAATGAATTTTATTTATTTATTTATTTAACCTACCTCAGTGCACCTCATGTCTCGACACACTAGTGCATTTGTAGGTATCAGGATGATCCATAATTGGATCTCGGGACCAAATTGGGTCCAGGAAGGCCTAAAAATCAAAGAGTTCTCAGAATGGATTCAAAACGGATGTGTGTGTAGGTCTTATCGATACAAACCCAACACAACTTGAACGGGCTCAAACGGATGTCGTATGCTCCAGATATCGCGATTTGTTCGTTTTTCCAAATAGGCAAAAATTTGATGATTGGACAATCCATACAGTGCCACGTGGCAGCTGACTGTACAGGTTGTATGAATGATGTGGCAAGGTACAATGGGAGGCACAATGTGCTGATGTGGCAAGTGTGTTGACTGGGCATACATATTGACATGTGGCACCACTGTAAGGGTGACATGTGGCACGTCCGTACGACTGATGTGGCACGTCCGTAAGACTGACGTGGCACATCCGTATGACACATGGCAAGGGGATGATGCGGTAGGTACAGTTGGTTGATGACTGGGAAAACATACAAGCAATATTGTTGGCGTATGGTACAGTGCTACATAGCCCAGTCATGGGCTTCCATGTGGCACCCATTCATTGGTTAATGTTTTGGAAAATTTTTGGAGCACACGGGATTTGAACCAGTGACCTCTCGTCCAGAGTAGCGACTTGGCAAGGTCGGGCTAGCCAGCTCGCCCGTGGTGGTCCTTGCTTACTAAGGTCTAAAACTTATATATAAGGTGATGTGTGGGTGCGACCGGAGGAGAATAGGGCTGGGGCCTAGCCCCCAGCCCCGGTCGCAACACATATAGATATGAACATAGCCTAGACTAAACAGTTGGCGTGGATGTTGATAAGGGATAGCCCCTGGTTATCACTCCATTTACCATATGACCTGGCTTATGCTTATCGTTGGCGCGGATAAGGGGTTAGCCACGGTCGGTCGGGCTAGCCCGTCGACCAAGGGCTTAACCCAGTGCTAGACGGCCAGGTGTATAATAGTTTGGGCGCGTGGGGGCTGAAGGCCAGGACATATGGCAATGTTATGCACCATAGCCACAGGATCGGGGCCAGAATCCAATGGCCAAGGAACCAGTCTAGCGCCTAGCCACATGGAGGCTCCCACATGACCAGGAGCACATAAGATAAGGGGTTGCGCCTTTTATTACGCCCAAAAATGCGTTTTGAACTATATAAATTGATTTTAATTGGATTTTCTCAGCAGTTTTGAAGATTTTGGTCATTTTGGGGGGATATTTGGCCCTTTTTGAGGCCAGATCTTGGGGAGAAGTTGGGAGGTTGTTACCCACTCCTAGTCTATATAAACCAAAGGTTCAGAACAGGTACATGATGAATATTTTCCAAGCCAAAGCCATTTTATGCAAGGAAGCCATTGAGGAGAGCACCTTTACAGGCCATTTCTGGGGCTTCGTTCATCTGATTTCAATGACGTTAGTTTTGTTGGGTTCTTGAGATCTGGTAGAACAAAATCAGATCAATTTGTATCCTTTTTGGCATTGTTGTGATGTACTTTTAAATCTTTGAACAGAAATAAGAAAGCCTCACCCACTGAGACAAAGGCCGGGAGACGGAAGTGAGATTGTCGAACTTCGTTATCATCTTGTTGTTATGGTTTGTTGTTCTTCATGCTTATGTTTAGATCTGTATATTTCTTAATGGCCGCTATGTTTCCTCTTTAATTATTCCTTCTTTCATCAGTTTCCTAAATGGTAATTTAACTCATGCAAGATAACTCAACCATTGTCGTTTAAAAGATCTTATCGGATCAAGTGGTATCAGAGAAAGTTGACGTTTGAATTTTGAGTTTACATGATTACCAAGGAAAGGCTAAATCATGGTGAAGGCGAGCTTATTGAAGAGAATCCATTGATTGGGTTGATAAAGAGAACTTCTCAAAGTGAGAAGATAGCATCGGAAGAGGGACTTTCTTAGGATGAGAAAGAGTTTCGAAAAAATTTATTCGCCATGTCGGAGATGATGAAGGTTTTGTATGAGAATTACTTGGAACAGAAGAGACCGAATCTAGGTGAATCTTCAAAGGTCAAAAGTGAAGAAGGAGAGGATCCTCCTCAAATTCCTCCATCACCTCCTTCTTCTTCAAGTTCATGTTCTAAATCCACAGCAAGAAAACATGTCCATAAACATAAAGATGAAATGCTTTTACTTAAGCTTGATGTGAAATTTGAATTACCTATGTATGATGGTGAAGTCAATGCATAGAGACTTGATAATTGGGTCAGATAGATGGAGGTTTATTGCAATGTGCAACAAATCAAGGATGAGGCAACTCAGACCAAGTCGGCATCGCTTATACTTGCAGGCACAACACTCATATGGTGGCAAAGCAAGTTGCAAAATGGAACGCAACAAGTGGGTAATGTATTTCCATAATGGCCATTTTTTATTTCTGCATTTAGAAAGCAATTCTATCCTTTGGGTTATAAGGATAAAACTTTAATTGAATGGAAAGCTCTTAAACTAAAAAAGGGACAAATAGTGCAAGAATACACAGATGGATTTCGTAAAATGGCATTGATGTTAGATATTCCTTTACATACCCAAGAAACTCTTATGAAGTATATAGGAGGTTTACCTGCACATATTCAAAATAATGTATTTATGTTTGGACCTACTAATATTGATGAGGTTTATGTTCAAGCATTGTACATTGAGGCAGGGAAAACAGGAGTTGGTGTATCATCAGAATCGTCTTCAAGAAAAGAGGACAAAAGGAAGTGGAATGGAAAAAAGGCAAATTCCATGGCAAGAAAGGAAGAGAAGCCCTCTTGCAAGCATTGAAAGAAAGAAGGGCGTGATGAGGACCATTGTTGGAAATTGCATCCCGAGAAGAGACCAAAGTGGTTCAAAGAAAGGAAAGGGAGGCAAACAGTTGCAGTAGCAACACGACCAACAGACTTGGGATCGGATTCCGGCGATGAATCAAAAGTCTCATTGGTTGGTTTGATAGGTAAAATTGGTGATGGATTTGATTCTAGAAGTAAATTGTTTCACATAAGGGTCATTATGAGACATACTAAGGTCAACACATTGATAAATAGTGGATCTCAATCTAACTTGATTTCAGAGGAATTGGTGAAACAATTGGGATTAAACACTCATATGCATCACAAGCCTTACACACTTAAATGGATAAGCAACAATCATCAGTTGCACATAACAAAGCAATGCACATTAAAGTTTGCAATTTCATCTAATTTTTTGGATGAGGTAACATGTGATGTTGTGCCACTCAATGAATGTGGAATGGTCTTAGGCGGTCTTTACTTGTATGATCGCAAAGCAATCTTCTACAGGGAAAAGAATCAATATCATTTAATCAAAGAAGGCAAAGAATATGTGGTTCAAGCTCATCCTTTAAAGGCAAATAAATATCTTCAAACAATGGAACAATTAAGAAAGGCAACTCAAGCAAGCAACACACCTATAATGGTTTCAAATCAAGTAATCGATCTTAAGAAACAACATGAGATGATTATAGAATGGAAGATAAATCACACTTTGCTTCAAGATAAGCTAATGTCGTGCAAATATTACAAACATAATAGTTCATTTGCAGTCATATTTTTTATGCTATCATTAGTAATGTTGTCAACATGGATGATAGTGGCTTCAGTAAGATGTGACAGAGTAGTGGCCTATCTCGCACTTGATGACTGGTCAACAACCTTTTGGATGACCAAAAGGTCTTTAGTGGGGAGGTGTGATCCATAATTGGATCTCGGGACCAAATTGTGTCCAGGAAGGCCTAAAACTCAAAGTGCTCAGAATGGCTTCAAAACGGACATGTGAGTAGGCCTCGTAGATACGAATCCAACACAACTTGAACGGGCTCAAACAGATGTTGTATGCTCCAGATATCACGATCTGTTCATTTTGCCAAACATGCAAAATTTTGATGATTGGACAGTTCGTACAGTGCCACGTGGCAACTGGTTGTACAGGTCATACAAATGATGTGGCAAGTTATAGTGGCAAGTGCAGTGTTTTGACGTGGAAAGTGTGCTGACTGGGCGTACAGACTGACATGTGGAATCACTGCAAGGGTGACACGTGGCACGCCCGTACAACACGTGGCAAGGGGCGGACGTGGCAAGTACAGTTGGTTGCTGACTGGGCATACATACAGTAAGACAAGTGGATGAATCGTGCATTAACACGTGGCAATATTGTTGGCGTATGGTACGGTGCCACATTGCCCAGTCACGGGCTTCCACGTGGCACCCATTCATTGGTTAATGTTTTGGAAAAATTTTGGAGCGCACGGGATTTGAACCCATGACCTCTCGTCTGGGGAATCAACTTGGTAGGTCTGGGCTAGCCAGCCCGCCTGTGGTGGTCCTTGCTTACTAAGGTATAAAACTTATATATAAGGCGATGTGTGGGTGCGGGCGAAGGAGAATAGGGCTGGGGCCTAGCCCCCAGCCCTGGTCGCAACACATATGGATATGACCATAGCCCAGACTAAATAGTTGGCATGGATGTTGATAAGGGATAGCCCTTAGTTATCGCTCCATTTACCATATGACCCGGACTATGCTTCGTCACGAATAACGGGTTATCCCCGGTCGGTCGAACTAGCCCGACGACCAAGGGCGTAACCTAATGCTAAATGACCAGATGTATAACAATTCAAGCGTGTGGGGGCTTAAGGCCAGGACATATGGCCATGTTATGCGCCATAGCCACAGGACCGGGGCCAGAATCTAGGGGGGCAATGAACCAGTCTAGCGCCTGGCCACATGGAGGCTCCCACATGACCAGGAGTGCGTAAGATAAGGGGTTGGTCCTTTTATTAAGCCCCAAAATGGGTTTTGAACTATATAAATTGATTTTAATTGGATTTTCTCAGCAGTTTTGGAGATTTTGGTCATTTTTGGGGGATATTGGGCATTTTTTTAGGCCAGATCTTGGGGATAAGTTGGGAGGTTGTTACCCACTCCTAGTCTATATAAAACAGAGGTTCAAAACAGGTACATGTTGAAGATTTGCCAAGCCAAAGCCATTTTTATGTAGGGAAGCCATTGAAGAGAGCACCTTTGTGAGCCATTTCTGGGAGCTTCGTTCATCTGATTTTAGTGCCGCCAGTTTTGTTGGGTTATTGAGATTTGGTAGAACAAGGCCAGATTAATTTGTAACCTTTTTGGCACTGTTGTGATGTACTTTTAAAGCTTTGAACAGAAATAAGAAAGCCTCACCCACTGAGACAAAGGCCCGGAGACGTAGGCGAGGTTGTCGAACTCCGTTATCATCTTGTTGTTATGGTTTGTTGTTCCTCATGCTTATGTTGAGATCTATATATTGCTTAATGGCTGCTATTTTTCCTCTTTAATTCTTCCTTCTTTCATCAGTTTCCTAAATGGTAATTTAACTCGTGCAAGATAACTCAACCATTGTCGTTTAAAAGATTTTATCGGATCACAGGAGCACCGCCAATTATAAATATTTTGACCTGCATCAGTGTGCTTGGTATTGTTATATACCAATGTGTTTGTTATATATACAATGCACCAACATGTTTTTTTTAAGTGACCAATATTGTTCAAAATATTTCAACCTACATCGGTCTACATGGAAGTATTATGCATCGACGTGTTTATGTCTATAGGATGCACCACACTTTTTTTTTAAATGACCTCTTTTAAAAATATTTTAACCCACAATGTTTTTTATAAAATATTTTAACATCATTCAATGCATCTGGTATGGGTACACACTAGTGCAGTTTAATAGAATGAGAGCACCACAAAAGTTTTTGGAAAAAATGACGAATAGTTTTTTATAAATATTTACTTGCACTTGTGTTCGTGGTATGCTTGTGCATTGGTGCATGTTATAAGCACACTAGCTTACTTTCTTTATATATATATATATATATATATAATGCATGGACATGATTTTTTATATATCTTTTAAAATCGTGATTTAAAAAAAAATGTTTTAACCTACTTAGATGCATGTGGAAGTGTTACACAGTGGTGCATTTCTATCTATATGACGCATTGCACTGTTTTTCAAAAAAATGACCCATTTCAAAAAAAATAAAATTAAACCTATTAGTTGTTTATAAAATATTTTAACATTTGGTGCATATGGTATAGGTTAAGAACATGTGTTTTGCTCCTACAAGGACATATGTTCAAATCCAGAGGGGGGTAGGGTATGTACACCTATGTAAGCTTTAGCAATCAAATTGTTGCACAGAGGGGTCCCTTGTCCCACAAACAAGGGGGTCTCATACACCAATTTGGTGTCTGGCTTGGCCGTGACCTTAAAATTAGATTATTATTATAGGTACGCACCAATGCGGTTCAATAAAAAGGGATCACCTTAAAAGCTTTTTGAAAAAATGATAGATATTTTTTATTAAATATTTTGAGATACACTGGTACTTTTCATATGGTTATGTACTAGTGCATGTACATGGTATAAGCACTCCAAATATTAAAATAAATAATATTAACAAAATAAGAAATAAACAAACAAACATACATCTATCAAAACCTCTCAGTGCCCACCTCTCCTAGAAACCTTTACAAAAAAATAAGGGAGAAATATTTCCAAAAAAACCTTTGTGAATTAATGTTTTCTTTATATTAAAGTATGAATGGTTTATAATGTATAATAGAACACAATATTTTTTTCCTATAATAATGAATGATTTTCTTATAGTGAATAGTCTTCTAGTTAGACCTTTCCCTCATAATATTAATGAAAATTATACACTATTTTTAGTGAACCGATCAATTACTAGTTGGGAAGGAAAACACAACCTCGCCTAAGTATGGTGATGACTTAACTTGGCATTATAATAGCCAAAATATTATCGTTAGATCTTTACTATGACGCATTAGATGAATTGTATTAAGAAAAACTTGGTAAAATCAATGAGTTTGTTGTATATGTATTGATGGAATGGACTCTACATAGAGACATAGTGAATATGAGTACACAAAGGTACTCGAAATGTTCTATAGATGGGGATTGATATCAAAAATATAACAAGAGTTGCATGGCAACACAGTTCCTACCGAGTGGGAAATATATGTTGTGGATTGGTAAATATATTTTAAACAATGAGACTTAATATAACTAAATGCTTAGATAATGAATAGTCTTTGTCAAAAATTAATTCATATAATAAAGAAAAATAACATTATTCTTTATGTAAAGAGGACACTGATAAGAATCAAGTAAAAATAGTTCACTTAAAACTTTGTAAAAATAAGCAAAAAAATAAATTGTTCAATGTGGAGTGAAACTTAGTAAATAAGTGAAATGTTGAATGGGGAGGTTAACATACGCGGGAAGCAATGTAAAGTGTTTGGAGTAAAAACATTTAGCATAAAACTTTGTAAAAAATAAGCAAAAAGGTAAAACGTTCAATGTGGAATAAAACTTATTAAATAAGTT
Organism: Picea mariana; assembly: GCA_032191745.1. NCBI lineage: Eukaryota > Viridiplantae > Streptophyta > Pinopsida > Pinales > Pinaceae > Picea > Picea mariana. Next base: position 75,825 of record JASDQU010739191.1, on the reverse strand, counting down.
AAGTGTTCAATGGGGAGGTTAGCATATGTTGCAAGCAATGTAAATAAGTGAAGTGTTCAATGGAAGGTTAGCATATGCAGGAAGAAATGCAAAAATTTTGGCGGTTAAGATGGAAGGAACCAATGCAAAGTGTCTGCACACATATAGCGTCCAGATTTTCCCATCCTCAACACATGTATATCCCTGCAGAACAGACACTTAGTAAATAAAATACATCTTAAGGATGGACATATAGTGCATGTAATGTTAAGTACCTGAATAGATCTGAAGATAAATCTCAAAATAACCAAGAATATCAACAAGAATAAACCAAAACATTCACCAAAATACTGAACATAAGAAATAGAGAAAACCCTTGAGGTAGGGTAACACCATATATTAATCCTTAAGGAAGGATAACACTCTTCAAGCAATACTTGCTTGTACAAATACAATATTCTTCACTATCTTTCATTACATTGCTTACACTTCTTTATATAACTCTCTATCTCCTAGGAACCTTCTAGAGAGCATTCTCACATTTATTACATCTAAGTACCATAGTGGGTCTTTATTAATATAGTGGACCTAGTCCACCTTACATTGAATGACCACATTCTCATATATTAAATGACTTCCATTAATAATACATAGCTACATTCCCATTGGGTATCTCCCTAGGTACCCCATATTACCTCCCTGGGTATACTACATTCCATCCCCCTTCACATGTTTCTTCCTCGAAACACAAGAAGAAACCATACAATATGATTGGCTAAGCAATGTAGCCAACTGGTACCAGGTATGACCATCCATCCATCCCATTGGAAGTCGAACATAATGTCCATATGTTGCCTTGCCACCCTGATCTTGCTCTAAATCTTGTCGGGGTTGCCATGGGATTGTTTTTGTAGCCTAATCTCTTCCTGTAGTGCCGGTAGTCCTCCATGCACCTTTTGATCGGCTTCCTGTCTGGTTCCTTGTTGGTGCATAAATGTGTTGATGCACCAATACTTGCTTGTACAAATACAATATTCTTAACTAAATTTCATTGCATTGCTTACACTTATTTATATAGCTCTCTCTATCTCTTAGGAACCTTCTAGAGATCCTTCTTACATTTATTACATCTAACTACCATAGTGGGACTTTATTAATATAATGGACCTAGTCCACCTTACATTGAATGACCACATTCACATATATTAAATGACTTCCATTAATAATACATAACCACATTCCCATTGGGTATCTCCCTAGGTACCCCATATTACCTCCCTAGGTATACTACATTCCACCCCCCTTCACATGTTTCGTCCTCGAAACACGAGAAGAAACCAAAAAAATTGATCGGCTAAGCAATGTAGCCAACTGGTACCAAGTACAACCATCCATCCATCCCATTGGAAGTCGAACATAATGTCCATCTGTTGCCTTTCCACCCTGATCTTTCTCTACATCCTGTTGGGGTTGCCATGGGATTGTTTTTGTAGCCTGATCTCTTCCCGTAGTGTCGATAGTCCTCCATGCACCTCTTGATGCCACTTATTAAGTACCTGAATAGATCTGAAGATAAATCTCAAAATAACCAAGAATATCAACAAGAATAAGCCAAACCATTCACAAAAATATTGAACATAAGAAATAGAGAAAACCCTTGAAGTAGGGTAACACCATATATTAATCCTTAAGAAAGGATAACACTCCTCAAGCAATACTTGCTTGTACAAATACAATAGTCTTCGCTATCTTTCATTACATTGCTTACACTTCTTTATATAGCTCTCTCTATCTCCTAGGAACCTTCTAGAGAGCCTTCTCACATTTATTACATATAACTACCATAGTGGGCCTTTATTAATATAATGGACCTAGTCCACCTTACATTGAATGACCACATTCTCATATATTAAATGACTTCCATTAATAATACATAACCACATTCCCATTGGGTATCTCCCTAGGTACCCCATATTACCTCCCTAGATATACTACATGCACATATAGCTTTCAGACCTCCACATGGGTATATGCCCGCACAGAATAAATTTTATAACATGGTATTTGATAATGATGTTTGTTAGTTGGTGTAAAACCGAATTTTTAATTTTTTTAATATAGTCTTATACAAATAATCACAAGATTAATAATTATTTATTAATTTAATAAAAGTTAATTATTAATTTAGTAAAAGTTAATTGTACATCTTCAGGACAACGAACACTTAGTAAATAAAGTATACACTCGTTCCATTGTCGTACATTGGAACTTTTGCACTCGTACATGCACATGTTCCACACCTGTACATGCACCTGTTCCAACCATATGCTAAAGTTGCATAATTAAATTGTTTTTTAAATTAACGTACATTCACCAGCTCGGAAACCGCACATGCACCTGTTCCAACCATCCACTAAACGTGAGGAATAAAATTATCTTTTAAATTCTCGTCGCTTGCCTGACAATAAGAAGTTGTTTAGAAGGACCAATCAAAGGCTAGGAAAAATTTGATGGCTTGCAACAAATTTAAACTATGGAAAAAAACACGAAATTTGTGGTCAATGCAAAAACAAAATCGCAGTCAACGCGAAACTGATTGCTATAATCCTAGTGTTGTGACATGGACTTACACATCTTGAGCACAGACAAATAGTCTGCACAAATATACCTTTCGTACTTTGCACAGGTATATCCCTGCACAACAAAGACTTCGTAAATAAAACACATCTTCAACACAAACATATAGACTGCACACATATAACTTATGCACCTCTAGATAGGTATATTCCCACACAACAAACACTTAGGAAATAAAATACATAAAAAACAATGTAGTTATTTTTGTAAGTGATTGAAGTGGGAATAAATGATAGAAATTTGATTTGGATTTATGAGCAGAACGAAATGAAAATATGGATCTATAATATTAACACGGAGACGCAATGAATAATAACAGAGATACACTAAAACTTGACTTCTATTAAATAAAAAATATGTTGAAACTGTAAAATGCAGACTCAAACAAGCTTGCTAGAATGGTGGCAGCTTATCTCTAAGAAGAGATGTGACGAGTACGCTCATTTGCAAGAAGATGAGTACAATGAGGATCCAAAGGCCTTTTTACATCAAACATGAATGTCAAAACCCTAGACATCCAAAAAAATAACCCTAGGAGATGAAGCGTCAAAATTCATGTGGGCCCCATTGGGGTAAGTTGGTACATCAACTTCACAAGGTCATAACTTTTGCATACAATCTTCGTTTTAGGCACACGATAGGTCTTTGGAAAGGTCTATCCGAGGACTACACATTATGCCTTCACACTTTAACTATATCTACAATGTGACTATGGTGGGCCCAAAAAAACGTTGTTTAGGGCCTCAAAACGAGCCCAGAAGTATAGGACCTGAAAAGCTAGAAAAAAGATGCCAAGATGAAATTTGTATGTGAGCCAATTGGAATAGGTGTGTGGCCACCGATATCTACCTATATCAATCATGCCCCTTTAGGAAGCAATGATCTCCATTGCATTGAGTTCCCCCATTAGATGAGGAAATTTCTGTTGAATTTGGCC
>JASDQU010739191.1:43156-55101 GCA_032191745.1 Picea mariana | reverse complement strand
AAACTCCTGCCAAACCTCCAATCCCAAAAAATAATGCATCAGTCCAATATCAGTCATCTCAAACTCTGAAGCAAGGCTCTCCTTGCAGCTAGTGATGAGTCTCTTTGCCCCTGTAATGAAAAGATCATCAACATATGGCAAGAGTATGAGAGGATCCTCTCCAACCACAATGAAGTATAGGTTGGGATCCGCCTCACTCTTCTCAAAGCCCAACTGTTGCAAGTAGGCATCAATCCTAGAATACCAAGCTCTGGGAGCTTGTTTCAATCCATACAATGCCTTCATCAGTCTGCACACATGACATTCTCTCCCATGCACCTCAAAGCCCAATGGTTGCACAATGTACACCTCCTCTTGTATGAGACCATTCAGAAATGTGGTCTTCACATCCATCTGATGGATCTTCCAACCCATCTCTATTGTAATAGAGATCACTGACTTGATCGAAGTATATCTAGCAACTGGAGCGAAGGTCTCATCATAATCAACTCCCTCAATCTGTGAGAACCCCCAAGCCATAAAGCGAGCTTTGTACTTCTCAATGCTGCCATCAGCAGCATACTTGAGTTTATAGAGCCACCTAGAAGTCACCACTGACTTCCCCTCAGGTCTAGAAACAATCTTCCAAACATCATTCTTCATGATGGAATTGTACTCTTCCATCATGGCATCTCTCCATACCTGTCTACCAACAGCCTCCTAAAAATTGGAAGGCTCAGACTCCCTAATGTTGCTCACCATCGCAATGTAGCTGCAAAATCTCTCAAGAGGTTTACTCTCCCTCACAGCCTGCCTGGGATTCCCCACCGAACCCTGTGCCTCCCTCAAAGTATCTTGAAGCCACTTGGGCTTCCTCCTCTCTAAAGTAGTATCTCGTGGAGGGGACTCTCCCTGCTCAACCCCATCACCTGAAGACTGTGAACCTAAAGTAGAATCTGGAGAACTCGATCCTGAAACCTATGGACCAATAACCTGTGATCCTGACATCTGTGGCCCTGTAACCTGTGGACCATTCGTCACCGAAACTGGTGGTCCCGAACTCTGTGTCACTGAAGTCTGATGTGGACTCACCTGAATCTGAGGTGATGACTACTCACTCCTCTCAGTCCCTCGTGACTTCCTAAAGGCTCCATCCTCCTCAAATCTCACATCCCTTCTCAATATTGTCTTCCTCAAGGAAGGGATGTATAAGCAGAAAGCCTTTGAAGTCTCGTTATACCCAACAAAGATCCCCCTCTCTGTCGTGGGTTCTAGCTTTGTCCTCTTCTCAGAAGGGACATGTGAATAAGGCACCCAAAAATCCTAAAGTGCCCAACATCAAGCTTCTTCCCAGAGAAAGCCTCCTCGGGAGTCTTGTCCCCCACTGCTCAGTGCGGACTCTTGTTCTACAGATAAACTGCAGTATAACATGCCTCAGCCTAAAGAAAAAGTGGCAAGCCCTGATCATGCAACATAGCTCTCGCAACCCCAACTATGGCCATGTTTTTCCTCTCAGCAACCCCATTCTGTTGTGGGTTGTAAGGAACAGTCAACTCTCTCATGATGCCCTCTCCTGCAAAACAATCCATCAACTCCATGGAGGTATACTCACCCCCATTGTCTATCCTCAAAACTCTGATTTTCCTCCCAATCTGGTTCTCCACAAGAGCTTTGAACTCTTAGAACCGATTGAAGATCGGTCCTTTGGTCTTCATGAAGAAAATCCAAGACTTCCAAGAGAAGTCATCAATGAATATGACATAGTATAAACAACCATTCAAAGATGCAGAAGACATCAAACCACATACGTCAGAATGAATCAAATCAAGTATACATGTTTCTCTATTGTCGCTGCTTGGAAAAGCAGTCTTGGTGTACTTTCGCAAATCACACCCCTTGCACAACTCCTGGTGCTCTGTACTGAACTCTGGAACTCCAGTCACAATCTCCCTTAGTATCCTTAGAGTCCCATGATGCAAATGGGCCATCCTCCTATGCCACAGCTCACAAAGATCACTGTTGTTGGTAGAATGAAATAATGCACTCGCTGACTGGAACATGAGCTTGTACAGCTTCTCATGTCGAGTCCCAATAAATTTGGCCGAAGTGATACTGGACCCCTTGGGGAATAGGAGCACATGTTTATCACGGAACAACACATCATAACCCCTCTCCCCAATAGCAAAAACTGAAATCAAGTTCTTCTTCAAGCCAGGAACATATAGGACTTTTCTCAACAACATGAGAGGTAAAGACTCCCTCTGAAATGATACTGTCCCACTACCAACTGCCTTGACCACCCGATCATCTCCAAGCACTACCTCAAGATCACCAATCTATGTAAGATCTGTTAAATGCTCACGAACACCTGTCATATGGCGGGAGGCACCACTGTCAATATACCACACACTAAAATGAGTGGTCCTAGTGGAAAGACATACTACTAAGGAAAACTCCTAATCAAACTTGGTGGAGAAACCCTCCATCGCTGTTGAAGTTGTTGTCTGCTTCTTCTTCTTGTTCGGACATTGTCTTGCATAGTGCCCAAACTTATGACATGCAAAGCACTTAACTTTTCTCATGTCCTTCTTGCCTTCACCCTTCGGTTTGTTTTCTCCCTTGGGACCCTTTTTGAATTTCTTCTTGTTGTTGGCAGCAAGAGCCACATTCTCCTCATCGTGACCTGTGGATGAACTACCATGCACATAACCTCTCCGGGTCTCCTCCTGAACAAAATCATCCCAAAGACGTTCCTACTAGGGAAGGTTCTCCCTAGCCACAATGCCCTCAACAAAAACAGTCCATTGTTTGGAAACTCCATTCAATGTTGTCCTCACAAGTTCACTGTCAACAATGGCCTCCCCCACAGCTCCAAGTTCATCTCTCACTTGTATCAACTTGGTAAGATATGTGACCACATTTTCAGCCTTGGTCATTTTAATGCTTTTCAGTTTTTCTCTCAAAACCATCTTTCGGTTCTCATTTGTACTTTGGTACAACTTCGTCAAGGACTTCCACATCTCATAGGCATTTTGTTTTCCAGTCACATGAGGAATCAAATGGTCTTTAATGGCATCAAGGATAATTCTCTTGTCCTTGATACTCTTCTTGGTGTATGCTGCTAGAAGAGTAGCATCTGTGGGTACATTCACAGAATTTGTTGTGGAGTTCTCAACAATATCCCATAACTTACTTTCTTGCAACAGCAAGATCATCCTCCCCTTCCAAGCACCAAAGTTCATTGCTCCATCAAGTTTGTCCTCAACCCTCAAACCGGTAGCCATTGACCATTTTTCTGCTGAAAATAAAAATTCAAATTTATGTCTGGTGAAGTGACTTATGTCCCCCCTTTTCTGACTTGCTGATATAAATCTATCTCTCTTTAACTCAGCTCTGATACCATGTAAAATTTCAGACCCCACCCAATTTCAAGTCTCGCTGATTTTTGTCAATGTTTAATGCCCAAACCCAATTTAATGACAGCCAAATAAATTCAGCATATAAACAAATTTTCAGAACTGAAACATGAGAATTCTGAACAATCTTTAAAGCAGAAAATAGAATATATCAGCAGCACAATATTCAGAAAAAAATGTGCACAGGGATTTTTGGTCTAACAACGACCCTGGAAAAGCCCACAAGGGGAAAACCAGTGAGAGACAGAGTTTTTATTATTTCAAAGGTCTGAGGAAATGTCTTTTACAACAGTCAATAATTTCAAAAATTTAATGACAAACTTATCTCAAAAACCATGCCAAGCTTTCACATAAAATCTGAGCCAAACTCCTCGAAATTTGTGCCAAAATTTCCTGCACACATGTACAGGTCTGCTCCTCGATTTCTATGCATCTTCTCTGGTGTACAGTTGCCTCGAAATCTGTGCCAAATGCTACAGCACAATTATGGGCATTAAATGTTGTACTGCCACCTTGGAAAACATGCGAAAATACTCAAAAAATACACAGAAATTATCCTCGATTTTTGTGCAATAAAACAGCAGTAAGGACTATCAAAAATCCGTACAGTACGGCCTGTTAAGCTTGTACTTTCCCTCGAATTCTATGCCAAATTTCTGTTGTACAGTCACCTCAAAATCCGTACAGTACGGTCTCCTTAAAGTGTTGTACCTTGCCTTGATTTTTGTGTCTGTTTTAATGTTGTACGGCCTGCCCAATCCGTACAGTACGGCCTGCAATAAATGTTGTAATCTCTCCTCGAAATGCATGCCAATGCTAGCCTTGGAATGTGTGCCCTTAGCAGCAAGATAGTTCCTCCTCAAGTCTGCTTGACTTCTCCTTTCTCAGCTCTCTCTCAAAAAATGCAACAACAACCCAAGAATGGGTGTGCCCTCTACCCTAATCGGCCTTATGGAGGGAAGGTGAAGAGTATCTCAATCCAACGGTGGCGATTGGATGAGATCAACGGTGGAAATTAAGTCACTTAAGTTACCCACTTTCCCTAAGTCCAAAAAGTCACCTTTTAATTTGTCTCTCACAAATTAAATGACTAGGGTCCACATTAGGCACTTTCTCACCCCTTAGGCGCCTAGGTGATGAGAAACACTTGCCTAGGTACTTTTTAATTATTTTAACATAATTGTCTAACGAGGATAGTTAATGAGTCACAAGAACAGACTTTAGCTATCGCAACCACCTAACTGCCTCAAGTGCCTATATATGTAATACTTTGTATCGTATCTTCCTCTCTAACATATCCTTTGAGGCTTACATTTTGTAACAGTTCTTGTAGGGGACTTCACCACTCATATCCTTTCACAGGCCTTATTTAGACAACTCCACTCTTACAGTTCCACTATTTGCCAGAACATACCTTGTACAAATATGTACTTTTACAAATTACATGCACTTGTAATACAAGAATCAATTATTCTAGAGGATTGTTTCTGCTCGGTCTCTTTATCATGTGTTTTCGGGGATCACTACTGCTAACAAGTTGTATCTGCCCCGTCAGGTCATGGGCTTCTTTCTGCAAAACTGGCTAACTCGAAATGCTTTTTGCAAGTTTGTTGGGGATACCCCCTTATTTAAATTAAGCTTTTTTGGCTACTGTATGATTAATTTTGAGTAGATTAACCAAAGGTGAGACACTTGGCCTAGTGATCGAAGTTGTCTTGGCCAAGTGATCCTCAAGTATAAATAGAAGGTTAGGCTAGAAAATTATGTTACTTCTTACTTTCTTTTGAGCAAACCCTAAGTGTATGGTTGAGGTATGCACTGATATCAGCATTCCAAGGTTGTGCATTGTAACAACTATATTCCTCTGAGCTAAGTACTCTATCTGTTCCAAATTATTGGTGAATGGTTTACTAAAATAAGCATGTTAGGCTTTATACGGTGAATCTGGTGTATTTTAGTCTAAGTTGTTTTATGTTAGGCTAATGTGCTTCCAATGAATGAGCAGTTAGTTCTGCAGATCTGGTATCGGGTCTGACTCTGTTCTTTTATCACAATTCATTTGGTAGAGCTATTTGCTTAAGCAATAACCATTAGAACTGTTCTGTGTTCATTGTTTTAGTTTAGTTTATCGCTATTGTTTAACAAGTTATGTTAGCTGCCCTGATACATCCCAATAATGTAACTCTAATTCCAATTCATTGTTATATCAGTTATATATGTCAGAATGATGGTAGTTACTTAAATTGAAGTATATCCAATAAAGAATAACCAAAGAAATACCGATCCAAGGAGAATTGTTCTATTAAAAGACAATGCTTCTGCAATCCCTAGCCCTAAAGAAAACCCTAATGGACCACCAAAGACTGGAGAGGATAAGGTAAGCATAGAGCAAGGAAAAGCAAAATGGAAAGCCAATCCAAAGAATAAGGGAGATGAGACGAGAAATACCAATGAGATATTCATAAAAACAGATCAAGATCCAAGACAAAGTCTGATTAGTTGAAAGACAGTGGACACCAAACTAGAGTCTCTCGACGAATCATTAGAGGACTCCTACAAACACAAGAAGAAGAAACGTGGCAAGAGGAGAGGTAATCAAGGATAGAACAAAGTTAGCTCCAATGAAGAAAAGAGGCAGAGGAAAAGTCAACCTAAGTGTCAGACAAACTTTTGAAGCTGCCAACATTCAATGGTACCACGAATGTCGATGACCACCTTTTTACCCCAGATTCTTTTTGGCAGGTAGTCAAGGATGACAACAACTCAAGTAGATAGTTGCATTCAAAGGAACCATAACGGGGTCAACATTGACATGGTAGTCGAGGAAGATGATGACCCAAGAAGATGGGCATTCAAAGGAACCTTAAGGGGCTCAATAATGTTGTGGTACTGAAAACATGATAAGAAAAAATTCCAAAAGTTGCGATGAAGTTGTGGACAAGTTCAAGGAAACATTCATACATCTTGATGGCAAACCCTTAACATTCACCCAATTAAAGGATATCAAATAGTTGGGAGAAAGTAAAGTCCACTGTGATCCCCACATAAAGAAACTATTTGGCCACTCAAATATGAGTTACCAAAACATGAGCAACTGACCAATTCATATCGAGTTTACACCCTAGAATCAAAGCAAACATTCAAGCCACCAAACTAGGAATGTATAGAAAAGCCATTGACTCAAAAGAACAATTAGAACATGAAGAAGTTGAATGAAGCCAAGAGACATGAGACAAAAAAGGGCAAAATGGGAAACCAAGGGATAACCAAAGTAGGCAAGATAGAGATGGTGGAGACCCGAGGAAATTGGATAAGTTCACTTTTTATAAAACTTGTGATACTGATGACCATTCCTAGAATGACAGCCCACATAACCCAAGGAATCAAGACTGATTCCCCAGCAGGAAATGGAACCAAGAATGTAATCAGATCTCCTTTAGAGGATAAGAACGATAACAAGGACAACAGTAGGACTAGAATGTCTATAGGGGACAAGCACAGAACTATCATAAATCCATTGTTACTCGACCAAGTGGAAGACAGGCACGTAAATGATGACCATTCCTGGAATGACTGCCCACATAACCCAAGGAATCAAGACCCATTCCCCAGCAGGAAATGGAACCAAGAATGTAATCAGAACTCCTTTGGAGGATAAGAACGATAATGAGGACAACAGTAGGACTAGAATGTCTATAGGGCACAAGCACAAAACTATCATAACTCCATTGTTACTCTACCAAGTGGAAGACAGGCACGTAAGTGATTTCCATGTGGCACATGGAGAGATAAAACCTAAAATTGCATATTCAACATTCTTGGGATGGTATATTCCTACCCTATGTGGACCCAATACCCATGATAAAATAGAATGTTCAAGGTGGAGGAAGATATGGGCCAAGAACTACAAAATGATACGAGTAGCAAAAGAACCTGAGCACAAGGAAGCATTCATCGAAACCAAAGCTCAACCTGATAATGTATGGAAGACCAATATCTAATGAAGAATCGGTAGACAACAAGGACAATCAAGACAATGCAAAGCAAAAACTAGTCCTCAAAAGTGTTTTGGAGGCAATTAAAAGAAAGGAGGAAGTATGAAAGGAAGAGACCGAGGCATGACAAAAGGAGCCTAGATCAAAACAAAGCAAACCCAAAGGACAAGAAGGTCAAGGCACGAGCCAATCAACTCTAAGATTTGGTCCAAGACAAGAAGTTCCTCAAGTTGAATGAATTCCTCACTTGTCAACTCAAAGACTATGAAGTCGACGAAAACAAACCCTAAAATTTGAATAGATAAAATGTAGATACGCAAACACAAGGATTTAGTGTGGAATTGGGTACCACGAGGATAAATCTCGTAACAATGTTGTTTTCTTCTTTCATTGAGTGGATGTATCATGTAACATAAACTTCAATTACAATGAACAAGGCAAGGTCTTATTGTATTTCCAAGAAGCTTTGAGCACAATACCTTCAGAAACTTCTTCAAGCATGCTTTTGAGGCTGAATGTGGACAACATACATAAAATTGGTATAGAATTAGGCTTTTCTGGGCGTGTACCATCTTTAAAACAATATTTGAAATTGTTGAATAATTGGCTTGTTAATATGTTTTGAACATGTAGACATGCATTTATCCTCCTCTCGACTTGAAATTCAAAAAATAAAGGAATTAGGTATCAAAGTTTACATCATACAAAGAAAAATTGTAAAAACAAAAACAATCAAGTGAGATTAAAAAATTGTTAGAGAAGCATTGCAACAACCTATATGTTTGTGTTTGTGAACATGTCAATTAACTTTCAGCATTTGAGGCATGGACAAAGCGGATAGATGGACAATGAAAGAAATGTTTAGTGCATTGCACACAAATTTAGAATCACTTTTATAATGTTTGGTTCAAATGCAACCAAAGGAGGAATTTCTCCATCAATTCCCCATTTTGGAATATTTTTTACCATATAAAACAAATGCATAAAGTGTGAAGAAACTCCAACCTAATATTACACCTAATGTAAGTTTGCTCATTTAGTCCAGTATTAGTATATATAGACTCTAGAGTATGGTATGTAACAATGATATATGTGATAAGTATGAAAAGAGAAAACCTTCAAAATAATGCAACATAAAGCTGAGTGACAAATTGGGAAGCCAAGACCATTAATAAGAAAGTATGGTATACAATACTTGAAACAATTACATACATGCTAAAATGCATTTTGCAATTCTTAGACATGTTTAACGAAGATAAATCTCACATAGAAGACAATGGAATGATTGTTTCGCGAGTTGCCCAACATGATGTTAGAAATAAGGTTTGAGCTGTGCATTTATATACAAGTAGGGTACCCTCCCAAGAGGGATTATGGGCCCACATAAGTAGGGCACACTCCTAAAGAGGGTTATTGAACCTACATATCAAAGGTCGACATTAACCATAACCTATTAGTACAACACATGATCACATTAATGACACAACAAGAGTTTGGTCGTAGTTGAATGTGAGGATTACAAGATTCTCAACAACACCCCTTAAGGTAAATAGAGGGCTACAAAGAGAAATGATAAAATACCGAGGTTGCAGTTACCCGGCTCAATACAAAGGTTGATCATGGCCAAAATATGGAGTGGAATTACAAATTGCCAACTCAAATACACCTGAGAATGGGTTTATGGATTCCCAAATCAATATAACACTGGTCATGACTAAAATATGAAGAGTGGGTTCATGAATACCAACCCAAATAGAACTGAGAGACCTTCAGTACAACCGAGGAAGCTCGAACACACCCTAAGAGTAGGTTTATAAATACCCAACCCAAATACACTTGAGAGAGGTCGAATACAATCAAAGAGTGCGTTTATGGATACCCAAGTCAAATACAAGGGTTGATCGTGGCAGAATTACAAAGGTGAGTGGGTTTACTGCGCTGTAAATAGCGAGGTCCATCTATAGCCTAGGTAGATGTGTCACATTTGTAACATTAATAAACTAAATTGAAAAAAAAATTGAAGCCCATAAAAATGAAAAACAAAAAAAATAGTTGACCATAAGAATAAAAAACTTTTAAAAAGGGACTATAATAATGACAAAATTCTATAACAAAATAAACAAGCATAGATCCATCGTAACCCCAAATCATTTAAACACCAAGAGAATTACATCTCTATTTCTTTTAATCCCTTTCAACACTTACTAGATCCGGAGTTATGGATCTATGCTAGTGGACACCTAGCTCAAAATAGGGTTGGCCCTATTCCCCCCTCAATCTAAACAAGAGGCCTTTAAGAGAAGGAATTACATCACAACTTCCCCCTTAATGTTGAACATGAGCCATATAATAAGATACAACACCCCTAAACACCATATCTCTAACACCAACACCATTCCACAACCTAGTGAAGGTCGCCTCTAGCAAGGGTGTAGAATAAGGATTCACTGAAGCATGATTACTGGATCAAGGCACATAAGGTGGCACAAGTTGTCTCTAATCATGAAGTTGCCAAGTGTAGTACATCCAAAAAGGATCACCATCGTAGTGTCAAAGGAAGAGATCCATTGAAATATGTTGAGAATCATCAATAAAGAAAAGAAAAATTGGACCTATAGATCTGTGACAAGAAATCACATCAAGAAAAGTGAGAAAGTACTTAGTTTGCTCACAAGAAAAAGTGATCATAGGCTTGAAAATGCAACTATGAAAATCGCCAATCAAACAAGGCATCCTCTAGAAAACCGCCAACTTTTCACACATAATGAATGACTCTAAACGTGGCGAGGTCAATAAGGAGATCATCACATTCAATAACAATGTAAAGGAAGTCTTTGTAGAAGGTACATCAATAAGAGGTCCATCAAACTACAAAATATCCATTGTAATATGTTAATAATCATCCATAAAAGAATCCTCAAGAAGAGGCAATGGAAGGAATCCTAGTGGATAATGAACAGAAACTCCATTAAAGATAGCACCTATACTAGAAGGATCATTTTTTTTCCAGGTTACACTACTCGGGGAAAGGTTCAATTCTCATGAAGGCTTTCCTAGAGCCATGGGGACACCTTGAGGTAGTGGTACAACATCTAGTTGAACCCAGAAAATTATATCAAATGATCCGGTGACCTGTGCACACATAAGTGGATCAAATCCCACCCCCATGTCCTTCAAATTTTATGTCAATTGGATTTATCTTTGGTGGTTGGGAGGAATGATTGTTATCCTCCCCACCCAAGTTCGATTCCTGCAAGTGACATGTTGAGATCTTAACGAGTATATTGATGTAATGGCTTCGAGCCCTATTGTTATACTAGAAGGATCATATAGACAATATACTAGAATATGGGCCCATGTACTTGACCCAAAAGACCTAAAATGAAAAACTAGGGAAGTCTAACTGTGATCAAAGGTTTGGCACAGTATATCAAACACATGCAAAGTGCACAACTAAATGTGCATTGTAAACTATGTCAATGGTATCATCTAGAAAGAAGATCCATGTTACACATTGTTATTTCTACAAGTTCTTCAATCCTTCAAAGACAAGCCAAGCAAGACTTGAAACACATCTCTCTGTATGACAAACATTGCATATAGAGTTCTATTGTATCAAATTTGATCAACTATAAGTAGCCCCATTGAATAAGGCAAAAAACCTATGTTGCACGGGGACCCGTCCCCCCATAAAAACCCATGTACCTTGYGTTCCCTGTGTACCGGAGACTTAAAAACATGTAGGAAACGTTCTGAAATGATTGGGGACATGGGGACGTCTAAGTTGTCCCCTATCTTTCCCTTGTTCAAATCGGGTACGTATAGGGTATGGTATCGTCGTCYCTTGAAAAAATGGGGGACAGTTGATCGTCCCTTGAGCCCACGGACATGTTTTTATCTCCTTTTACAATCAGGTTTTAGTATTTGCAGTCGAGTTATCTTGATTTATTTTKCCACAGACACCACAGACAAAGGTTTATAGTCTGATAATCTCCTTTTGTCACAGACACCGCAGAGAGGGTTTACAGTCGRGTTCATCTTTGTCTTTCATGTTCACCTCTCTTTCGTCGAAGGTCGGGCTAGTTCCTGCGAACTATTTCATTACATGTGCATGTAGTCTTCACTCTAGTTCGACCCGTCCGCACTCCCATCGAAGAAGAGTTAACTCCAGTTCGAAGTGTCTTCTCCCTTGCACGTTACAGATATGTGCAGGTGTGATCACAGTGCACCGATTATGTTTTCTAAGCGAAGCGACAGGATGAGACGAGTCATTCCCGTAATGATATGAGCCATTCCCATTATGAGATGAACCATCCCCATAATTAGTTGAGCCATCTCCATTACTTTACCACTCAGTGGTCTTTGGGGAAGTTTCGCCACAAGAAAGAGAGATTTCGTAACAACTTTGGCCAAGGAAATCAAACTCTTCATCATTAAACGTTATAGCATATGTGCTAGGTGTGTAGCGTTTTAATTTTTTTAATTATATGTTTCAATTTTAATTTTAATTTCCAAGTTTTATCATATAGGAGTTTTTAAATCTAATTTTTTTAAG
>JASDQU010739191.1:18292-43079 GCA_032191745.1 Picea mariana | reverse complement strand
ATAGGACCTGAAAAGCTAGAAAAAAGATGCCAAGATGAAATTTGTATGTGAGCCAATTGGAATAGGTGTGTGGCCACCGATATCTACCTATATCAATCATGCCCCTTTAGGAAGCAATGATCTCCATTGCATTGAGTTCCCCCATTAGATGAGGAAATTTCTGTTGAATTTGGCCACAGGTGAGCCACTTGCCTTGGTGCAAGAGTTGCCTTACTTTGGCAACATGATAAAGCTAAAACTTTTGTTAGTGAGTGCCCTTCACCTATGTGTACATGATCTAATCAGTGGATTCATGTTCCATGCAGTCAAGGTTGAGCTATGTCGGTGTCAACTATTCTGCTACCTCTGATGTGTCCAATAATGGTGGAAAGTATGGCTAAAGGAGGACCACATTAAACATTGGGTGCAAGCCAAGGAAGGGGGGAATGTTGATCTCAAAAGTATTGTCACACACAACCTTGGTGATGGTATAAGGTCCACATCAGAGTAGACAGAGCTTCCGATGGGGTCATGTAAGGTGTTTTTTCTTCAAGTGCAACCAAACTTTATCTCCCACCTGAAATTTGTGTGGCACCCGGTGTTGATCATGGCATTGCTTGTACTTGGCATTGGACTTATGCAAAATATCTTTAACCTATTGGTGGATGTGTTAGATTCGTTCAATGAACCGGGTGGCTTTTTCGACTTCGGTTTGCGAATGGGACAATTTTGCATGTGTGGACACAAAGAGTAGTTCAACATCCATGGGACCCAATGGTTGAAATCCCAATCCCACCAAAAAGGGGTTGTGGTCGGTTGAGCTATGTATGGCACTGATGTAACTTTGTTGGACATAGGGAAGACTCTCATCCCATGTGCGCGGATGCTTGGAATTCTACATGCGCAAAATATGCACGATCATCCTGTTGACAACCTCGGTTTGGCCATTTGTTTGGGGTGGAAGGCCATGGATTTGGTGAGCTTGATGTCCAACCGTGACCAGAGGCTCGACCAAAATGTGTTGAGGAGCCGACTATCCCGATCGGATATGATGGTTTATGGTATCCCAAAATGTACCCACACTCGTTCGAAGAAGAGCTTGGTAGTGGCCTCTACTGTGATGCTCTTCTTACAGGCGACCAAAATTTCCATCTTGGAAAATCAATCAACAACCATGAAAACATAATGATTTTCCTGTTTGGTTGAAGGAAGGCTCGACATGTAGTCCATCAATATGGATTTCCAGGGCATGTTAGGAGTAGGAACATGGGTGTACATGCCTTGTTTCTTAATGGTCGGTTTGGCAATGGCACAGGCTGTGTAGGACCTGATATACTTGCTGACATCATGTCGGGGTTTCGACCAATAGAAATGTTGTTGCAGCACTATCACTGTCTTCTTTACGTCGAAGTGTCTTTCCACCCGAATGTAGTGAGCTTCCCAAATTAGCTTCGCTCGCTCGCTTGATGGAACAGAAATATGTCCCAGATGGCACAACAACCCATCGTGCAGATGAAAATCGGTGACAATTGTGTTTCTGCCCAGCATTTGGTAGGTAGTGGTGAAATCAAGATCTCATTAATAGAGTTGGGGCCATCCAGAGGTCTCATGTCCGCACGAGTGTAGCACCGTGGTTAGTGCAATAACCATGGCACTGAAACTTACTCGTGATTGGGGAAAAACAGAAGCGCAGCTCCAATTGCGGGTGCAGAATCCCAACCCTGCAAACTGCAACAATAGGTCCAACTGCGAATGCAGGAAACCAACCTTGCAAAGTTGAAGCAAACAAGGGTGCATGATTTCAACCCTGCAAAGTGCAAGAACAAATCGAACTGCAGGTGCAGGACTTCAACCTTTCAAAGTTGAAGCAAACAAGAGCAAGCAACAAACAACAAACCAGTGAACAAGCACCAAGAGGTCCAACTGCAGCTACAAGACCACAACTTTGAAAAGTTGAATCAAACAACAATAAGCAGCATCCAGCGAACCAACGAGCAAGGAACAACCAGTGAACTGGTAATGCTGGTGGAGAACAATATTGCCCAAATTCACTGCAAACAAGATTGTATCCAAAAATCGGAGGAAAATGTATTGTAACATGCATGTTAAGTAAACATTTAAGGCTGTGAGGCCTGTTAGGTAAACATTTAAGGCTGTCAGGACCGTTTAAGGGCCTCGCGCTATATAAACATTTAAAAAAGAATGTAGTGTGGCAGGCCTGTTTACGTACATAATAATAATAATATATGCCTCTTTAAGTACTTAATAATAATAATAATAATAACAATAGTTTGAACGATAGAGACTACGGAAAAAATTTATAGTCAAAGGACAAACTAATATGAGGTCAACTAATGTCCCCGAGGCGTAGGACAGTCGGTGACGGAGTGTGTTGTTAAGCCACTCCGTGATGTTAAAGTCACCGGTTCGAAACCTGCGGGGACAAAAAATCCAACCATGTTAAGGGTTGGTGTGGCTCAGGCCGGGTGCGATCCCCGGGTGATTTTGACGGCTTAGATGCCCCTGAGTCGCGGTTTCTCAAGCCAGAGGTTAATCGCAGGTCCTGCACAAATTAACAAACAAAAAGAAATATGAGGTCAACTAATAAAAAACCGACTCTCGATGCTCAAAACTTTGGATATCTAAACATTTAAATAAAAATAATAAAAATTCAAAAAGATCGTAGATGATCAAAACTTTGTATATGTTAACATTTAAAACATTGGGAATAGCGAAGCTGGCAATAAGACTTAGAATCTATTATCCAATGAGATCATGACATATAAGGTTTTTTTTATTATATAAAAAATAATGTTTTTAGTTCTCTAGTTCGAACAATAGAGATTATGCAAAAAAAAATTAGTCAAAGGACAAATTAATATGAAGTCAACGAATTATCGATCGTTATAGTCCCTCTACGCCTTCGGTATGGACTAATAATGAAGTCGTGAATATTTGGAATCTGTCATTTGTCAACAAATGATAAAGGGGTTTTTAATAAAGTTGTCAATATTTGAAAATCTTGAATGTAGAGAGTCCAATGATAAAGAGGTTTATAATGAATGAGTTATAAAATAATCATTTTATGAAAGATTTTTTATTTTATTTATTTTTTAATAATTTTCATATGAAAAGAATAATTTATTTTAAACTACCAATTTAGAAGGGTTACAATAAAGTTAGCCCTTCAGTTTGAAATATAACACTTCCCTTCAAATTTGATCCCTCGTGGGAGGTATACAAAAAAAGGAAAGGGGGGAGGGGGTCGATGCCCAACATCGCCCTTCCCCTTGCTACACTATCTTTTTTATTTTATTTTTTGTTTGGTGTCATTTTTACTAATTTTATTTATTTATTTGATGTTGTTTTTTTAATTTGATGCCTATTTTTTTTCTCTTTTTTTGGACTTTTTTTTGTTTAAAGTTTGATTTTTAATTTTTAATTTTTTTGAGTTTTATTAATTTGGCTTTTAAATTTTGTTTTTCAATTTCTATTTGATGTTTTTTTTAAATAATTTAAACGTTTGTTTTTAATGTTTTTTTTTTGTTTTTTTTTTTAAATCTTTTTTTAAAAAATGGTTTTTTTCCTTTTAAAATGTGTATTTTCAGGAAATTTTTTCATTTTAAAAAAGAATCTTTTTCATCAAATATGTGTTTTTTTTTCTTTCAAAAAAAAATTAAATAGAAAAAAAATGTTTTTTTTGCTTTAAAGAGAAAAAAAAAAACATGTATGTGGAGTTTATTTTTTCAATTTATTTGTTTTTAATGTAAATTTAAAAAATAAAATAACACTCTTCGATTTACAAGCTAATTTGAAGTTCTTTGTTCGTGACAGTACCAGTGATTGAGCCTGTTGTTTCAAGTCACAATTTTAACTCCAAAAATGAGAAGGGTGCTACCGGTAGCATCACTTTTCAATTTGAGGGTCAATTTTTAACAATATTGGTTGTCAAGGCAATGATTTCAAGCAAGTTGTAATTTTAACCACCCTACAAAAAAGTGGTGCTATGGGTATCACCATTTTTTGAAACAGGGGTTGATTTTGGTGTTTTTCACACAAAAATATGAGTTTTTTGCACCAGACTTCTCGTTTTGAGGTCATGACTCTCGTTAAGTTGGTAACTTTGTTATGGTTGTACGACACAGTACCTGCAATTATAATTTGGGAATTAATGAAGGTTAGATAAACTATTAAAGACAATGCAAGTGTACACAATAAATAAATGAGACAGAGATAGGAAATAAAATAATTAAATGAAAATGAAAAACGAAAATAGAAGAGGGAAAGAGGGGGGAAAGGTTGGTCTCTTGGCCTTCCCATGACCCCCCAACTCTCTTATATCTTCTTGTCATTTGACTCTCAAATGGTATTTTTTTGGCCAGGATAAGTGTTAAGAACCAAATATCAAAATAACATAAAAAACCTCAAAATAATTAGTCAACGCCTTGACAAAGAGATAATTTCATATAATAAACCTCTTCAAGGGGGCAACCTCCTTATACACCACATAAATTTACAAATACAAGATGATTACAAATGAAAAGGTCTCCTTGATATATAGGAGACTAGGAGGTACAATTACAACTAATGGACCCAAGCCGACATAAATAAAATAACAATACTAATGTAATATACCCCAATTAAGGGGTAATGTGCCACTATTTAGGGCTTAACATGCCCCTCCCCTTCAGACAAGTGTTGTCTACAACACTTGAGTAATTCTAGATGCTTATGTATAAAAGACTCATCTTCCAAAGAAGAATATTCAACAGGTAGTTTCCTCCACTTAATGAGATACTTTGAAATGGATTTGTTCCTCAGCTGGCAAATTCTTGTGTCAGTGACAACTTCATTCTACGATATGATTTTTCCCTCCTCGTCAAGTTTTGGCAATATAGTTTGAATTGGGATCTTGTCACCTATAACCTTCTTTAAGCATGAAACATGTAAAATTGGGTGTACTCGCAAAGATGCAGGCAACTCCAATTTGTATGCCATAGTACCAATCTTTTGCAACATATTATAAGGGCCTTAGTACCTTGGTGATAATTTATCATCCTTCTTAGCTTGCTTGAGGGACATCTGTTTCTATGGTTGTAGTCTTAAAAATACCCAATCCCCTACTTCAAAACTTCTTTCACTACAATGTTGATATGCTTGTTGTTTCATGCGATTCTGTGGCATGGTCAGATTGTCCTTTAACAGTTGGAGAAATTGTTGTTGATGCTTGATGTGATCTTCCACTGCTTGAACCTTAGATTTTTCTTTTAGAGATGAAGTGATGGAAGGTGGGTGATATCCATATAGTGCCATAAATGGTGTAACTTTTGGTGCGGTATTAAAGGAAGTGTTATACCACCATTCTGCTAATGGTAACCACTTGAACCATTGTGTTTGTTTATCAGAGACAAAGCAACGAAGATAGCCTTTCAGACATTTGTTCACTATCTTGGTTTGTCCATCTAATTGAGGATGATAAGATGAGCTATGAACCAATTGAGTACCCAAACAAGAAAATAATTATGTCCAAAAATGTCTTGTGAAGATGGGAACTTTGTCACTTACAATAATCTTTCGGCTTCCATGTAGCTTTTGAATTGTCTCCATGAATGTGGTGGAAACTGTATTGGCTTTGAAAGGATGAGGGAGTGCACAAAAGTGTGTGTACTTGTTCATTCTATCAACAATCACCATGATGACACTCTTTCCTTCAGACCTCGCTAACCCTGTGATAAAATCCATGGAAACCTCCTCCCAACACTGACTTGGGATGGCTAATGGTTGTAAAAGACTCGGGGTCTTAATTGTTTCCACCTTATTTTGTTTGCAAACCAAACATTCTACCACAAACCTTTGAACATCATTTTTAAGGCCATCCCAAAAAAAATCCTTCTTGACCCTATGGTAGGTTTTCAAAAATCCTGAGTGCCCTCGTACTAGAGAGGTGTGCAATTCCAAGAGTACCTTTTTTTTGAGTTGGGAGTTCTTACATAAATATAAGCGATCGTTGTATCATAATGAATCATTTTTCCATGTAAATGTATCTGATGCACTGGAATCCTGTTGCAACCTTTGAATGAGAGTCCACACGTTTTCGTCATTCTTTCATTCATTTCTCGCTTCTATTATTCAATCGGGTTGGATTATCGAGATAGCACAGAGAAAGGCTTCAACATCTTCATCCTTTCTTGAGAGTGCAACTACCACAACATTTTGCTTCCCCTTTTTGTAGATGATTTCAAAATCATAACCCAACATCTTGGTCACCCATTTTTGTTGTTCTTCTGAAGATAGTCTTTGTTCCAAGAAGTATTTAAGACTATCATGATCTGTTTTGACCTTGAAGTGCCTACCTATTAGGTAAGGGCACCATTTCTTCAATGCATGTAGTATTTCCATCATTTCTTTCTCATAAATGGGTTTGTGTAAGTCCTTTCCCTTGACTGGCCGACTTTCAAAATCAAGGGGCCTTCCTTATTGCATTAGAATAACATCAATACCATTTCTAGAGGCATCACATTCCACAATAAAGGTTTTTGTGAAGTTTGGTGGTCAAGTCATGAGGTTTGCACATCACTTCTTTAAGTTGTTCAAAAGCTTGAGTTGCCTCTGGAGTCCATGAAAATGCATCCTTCTTAGTTAATGTCGTTAAAGGTGCTGCTATTTTTCCATAGTTCCTAACAAACTTGCAGTAGTAACCTGTCAAACCCAAAAATCCTCTAATATTATTCAATGTTTTGGGAATCGGCTAGTCCATCATGGCCTTAATCTTGTTAGGGTCTACCTTGACACCTCCATGAGATACAATATGACCCAAATAATCTACCTCCTTCACCCCAAATAAACATTTGGATGGTTTGGCATATAGTTGTTGCTCATTTAGTAGTTATAGCACCTTGTCAACATGTCGAACATGATCCTCCCAAGACTTGTTATAGATTAGTATATCATCAAAAAATATTAACACATTTTTTCGAAGAAAGGGCTTGAAAATCGAATTCATCAAGCCTTGCAATGTGTAAGGTGCATTCGTAAGGCCAAAAGGCATGACCAAAAATTCATAATGGCCTTCATGAGCTTGGAATGTTGGTTTTTGGGATATCTGCTTCCTTCATTCTAATTTGATGATACCCTGAACGAAGATCCAACTCTGTGAAGTATATTGCACCATGTAGTTCATCTAACAATTCATCAATGACGGGAATGGGAAACTTATCTTTAATAGTGATCTTGTCGAGCTTTCTATAATCTAGACACAAACACCATCAGCCCTCTTTCTTGAGTACCATTACCACCGGTGTAGAGTAAGAACTTTGGCTAGGTCTAATAATGCCATCTTCTAACATTTATTCAACCATACACTCAATTTCACTCTTTTGGGCATGAGGGTATCTGTAAGTCCTGATGTTAGGAGGAACACTCCCAGGAATTAGGTGAATAGCACGATCATGATTTTGAGTGGGTCGAAGACCTCTGGGAATATATTCAAATACTTTGGAATGCTTATCAATGATCCATTCGAGATGTAGGGGAGTAGATGGATTAGATGTTTGAACATCTAGTGAGCATAGTTGTACAATTACACCTTGATGCCCCTTTTTCAATAATTTTGTGATGCCATTAGAGCTTATCACCTTACCAGGTTTCCCTATGATACCCCTTAACTCAATTTCCTTTCCTTCCAATGAAAATTTCATGAAAAGTTCTTGAAAATTAAAAGCCACTATTCCCAATGATTGTAACCATTGGACTCATAGTACGACATCAACACCATCTATGGGTATAGAAATCATTGGACTATTCATTACATATTCCTCCATAGTAAGATTGATCTTAAGGCATTTTCATGAGAAATTGATAGTTCCTCCATTTGCAATCATTACTTGAAACCCCGACATAGGATATATAAAGCAATTGAGAGCTTTGGCTAATTTATAGTGAATGAAATTATGAGTACTACCAGAATCAATTAGGACTATTACATGTTTCTTTTTTATATATCCTTCAATCTTGAGGGTTTGAGGAGTGTTAATTCCAGCCAATGCATTATATGATATCATGGGAGTCAACTCTTCAAAAGAAATCTCTTCTACGTTTTCATCTTGAGATGGTTCTTGTTTTTGTTCTTCTTCTTCTTCCTCTTCACAATATATGTAGAGTAATTTTTTCTCACCACACTTATGTCCCTTACTGTACTTGATGTCACAATTAAAGCATAAACCTTTTGCTTTTCTTTCCTCCAATCGTTGAGGTGTCAACCTGATAGGTTGAGGTGTTTTAGAAGAAGGAACATTTTTATCTCGATAGATGTTAGGAGTGGTCCTTCTAGTATCCATAGCCATATTTTTACTTTCAACATTTCTCGCCACCCTAAACGCATTCTCCAATGATTTGGGTTCCCAAAGGCGAACCTCATGTTGAATGTTATCCTTTAAAGTTTCTATGAATACATCAATCAAGTGCTCATCTGGAATATCTATTATCTTTATATTTAATCTTTGGAAGTTCTCAATGTGCTCTGCAATTGAAACCTTTTGCTTGAGATTTATCAATTGGCTAAATAAGGTATTGATCCTTGTATCCTCATAGTGTGCAATCATTTCTTTCATGAAAATTGTCCAAGTGATAAGTGATTTGCGAGAACAAAGCCATCAATACCACACAAATTGAATGGGTTCTAAATATAAAGAAGCAATTTGTACCTTTTGTGTGTGTGGCACATCATGTAGATCAAAAAACTGCTCCATCTGAAGTATCCATTTGATTGGATCCTTGCCATCAAACTTCCTCATATCGATCTTAGGAAAGTGGTTGGTCTTCTACCCAAAGTTGGAGTTTCTCCAATCTTTATTCATCTACCTTGTATCCTCATCATGAATTTCATGGGATACATTTTCACTTTCAGGTGGCCTCTCTATTAGTAAATTTTTCAATCCTTCCATGATCTCCCTTTTTAAACCATCCATCTTAGTATCCATTATTGCCTCCAACTTAGCTTCAATTGAATCCATCATCCCTTGTAGTTCATCTTTTGCTACTGTCTTATTTTGTAAATCATTTATGTCCCTGTACATTTCTTCACCTTCATCAAGAGTCCGAGTAGGATTGTTTGAAGGCTTATTTGGTGTAGAAGTTCCCTTTTTTGGTGGCATGTTGGCCAAGTATCACTTTTAAACCTTGATTTCGAGGTGGTTCTGCTAGACGATCTTTCTTCTACTGTATCTCCAAAATTTCGGCCTTTCTGGGTCTAAATTTTTTTTTTGTAGTTCTCTAATATGTCTTCTCTGCAATGTCATAGATCTGATCAAAATTGGATGTTCCAAGTGGAAGTTATGGTAACTTCCCCACACCTTGTTGATTTTTTTCCCTTCTAGGAGAGCGTACTTGTAAAGCATACCAAGAACACAATATTTGATATTTGATTCTGAAACTTGCACCAGAAATACTATAGACTGTTCGTTGTCCAATGCAAATGGTCTCACTTAATTTGGATACTCACGGAAGAAGATATCACTGTTTTACCCGGAACACTTGTTTAAGAATAGTTAATTTGACTAGTCAACTACCCTAACTTAAGCTGAAATTTTTATCACAGAAACCTTGATAATTTCTGTGAATAGATTTCAAGTTTCAGGGTTTGAAACATCACAGAAAAAAAATTATAGCGAAAATTTCGTGATAACTAAATTCRGGATGATTCCAGAACCCTATCTTATACATGATATATCTTCGAAAGTGTAAGGCCTCAGGAGCTGAAATTTGAACCCCACATACCTTGATCCATTTATTAAATATTCTCCAATGGGTTCCTTCTGAAACATCRTAAAAAACAAATTATAGCGAAAATTCCAAGGTGTCTTGGATGCAATAGAGAAACCCCAAGACCTTGAGCTMTGATACCAAATGTTAAGAACCAAATATAAAAATAGCATAAAAAACCTCAGAATAAGTACTCAATGCCTTAACAAATAGAGAATTTAAGATAATAATCCTCTTCGAGGGGGCAACCTCCTTATACACCACATAAATTTACAAATACAAGATGATTCCAAATGAAAAGGTCTCCTTGGTATATATAGGAGACTAGGAGGTACAATTACAATTAATGGACCCAAGCCGACATAAATAAAATAACAATACTAATGTAATATGCCCCAATTAAGGGGTAATGTGCCACTATTTAGGGCTTAACAATAAGATAATGTAAAAAAGGAGGAGTTGTGCAAATTGTCTAATGGCATAGAACTACGATTTGCATTGTCACTGTAGATTGGCGAAATGAAAACTAAGCAACCATTAAAAGCTACTTTTCCCATTTGGGTTTCCATGGTAAAATTTATATGTCCATCGTGTGTTTGATTTTATGTGCAGTGAGAATCTCTTGTAAGTGTTTAATTTGTTGCTTCTATTTATATTTAATGGATGTTGGATAGTATTACTACCCTAGTTGTGTTAAGTAAATGTATATGATGATTGTAGCTCTATCATTCCACTCATAGTTTCATTCTCCATTAGAAATTGAAGAACATCAACAACTTTGTTATGTCCATCATTCAATTTGCAAGATGTTCAAGATCTAAGGCTACCATTGATTGATTTTTGCAAGTTTATGGCCTAGTTTCTAGTTTTGTTTGTCAAGCCTTGTGATTGTCGAAGCCTTGTAATTGTTGAAGATATGACCATATGCTACAACCACACTCCATAGAAGGTTTCACAAGGTTTGTTCATCGTTGAGCCACACATAATCTTTGGATATTCATTAATCCCACATGCAAGTCGTATAGGTCGTACATAGAGTGGAATTGTGTTGTCTTTAGTTCATTGGGGTTGTATGTCTGTACACATGCATGGGGTGTGTTTCTTTCATCCTGGAGGATGTTGGATTGGTCATTGGACATGTGAGATGATTGGTGGGTTGTACATTGGGCCGAGAGTTGAGATTATTTAATTAATTCATAGTCTATTATAATTGCCCTCCTTCCCAACAACGTTGGCATCTTGTATTTCTATTTTGAGTGGGTTACACTAGAGAACATGCCATCTCAACAACCCTAAATAGTGTTGCAAAGTATTTTGAACTCAGAACTACATCGAGAACATACATCTCAACAACCCTAAATAGTGTTGCAAAGTATTTTGAACTCAGAACTACATCAAGAACATACATCTCAAAACCAATTTTGAAGGCAGAGAACTTAACACCAGACTAGATATTTAATTATGCATGATCCATATTGGTGAAGTGAGTGGGCTATAATTCCCTTGTCTACAAATCATACATTTCCATCCCCAATCAACAATTGGCTCATAAAGAAGGAACATGTTACAAAGTGGGATTTGAACATGGTTGAGGAGGATAACAACTTCTCATCTCTACCACTTGAACTAGACCAATTGACAATATGAGAGTGTGTGTTATTCATTGAAGTCTTCAATTTATGCAAAAGGGTTTATGTGATCAATCTTCACTTGTTGTTGTGCACAAATATAAGGTTAATGCATTACTCTTTTCCAATAACAAATTTCCTTTTGACAACTTTTGAATTGTTTGCATGTGTGTATTCAAAGAATGAAAAAACTTTATATTCCATCATAAAAAGAAGAATATACATATTTTTGTCTTCTACAGGACTGTCCATTTCACTTTTATATTCACTATTCTCTTCTATATATTAGTTTCAAGCTTTCCATTCCACTAGTTTTGCATCTATACATCTCATAGAAATTTTAGAAAAAACACATCTTATATATCCCTTCTAGCAACTTTTTCTTAGATGAGTACCAAAAAAAAGACCCCCTTACAGGTGAGATAATTACAACATAACAAACATTTCATTATGAAATTGGTTGTCATAAAATTCCTATAATAAAAAAACTCCATCATCCATCATCAATGCCTCCTTGGATAGACAATTTGCCTTCTCGTTTATTTCTCTAATGATGTGAGTGCATGAGAACCACTCCAGCTTGTCAAGAAAGGAGTGGACCTATCACATTTGTGGACATAATCGCCTCACCTGAAGTGTAAATGTCCCATTGACATAGTCTACCATCACCCTTGAATCTCCAAACACTTGGAACTTCCTTAGCTATAAAATTTCAACTTGAAATAGCAAGGCCCAAAGGGTAGACAACTCTGACTTATTATTCGAACCACACCCAAGCGTGTACCGGATCATGAAATAGTGAGAGATGAAGATGAAAAGGATTGCACCAGCACCACACCGAGGTGGGTAGCCTTGATTAGCCCCATCAAAGAATAACCAAGGAACCCCCTTCCATTACTTGAGGCATAATGGGTGTTCTAATTTTTTTGGCTTGATTTCCGCCTTATATTCACCTGATAGTTTGTTAATCAATCCTACCACCACTTCAATTGGAATAGAGATATCATGAAAAAAAATGATGTTTCTAGTCCACCATAAAAAGTAGATATAGAAAAAAGGAATTGAGATGTGTTCTTGTGTTTCTTTGTCCTCCTTCCATAATTTTAACCAACTTTCCAGATTCCCACTAGGACCCTGATTCTGAATTTTGAAGTCTTTTTTAATTCCCTACCAGACCTGAACTGCAAAAGAGCATTGGATAAATAGATGATGAACAAAGTGTGGGTTTGATTTGAATAACAAGCATTTGTTGGGGCCTACCCATCCTCTTTTTAGGCCGTTATCCCAAGTTAGCAATTTGTTTTGCATTGCTACCCATGGGAGAATTATAGTTTTATTTGGAACCTTGGGGGCCCATATAAATTGTGACCACCATTTATTCTCTCCACTAAATGATTCTTCTTACAACACCTGGTAACCTAACTTCGCTGAAAATATGCCATTTTTCTCATTACCTGTCTAGAATAGTGAATCCTCCTCCTCCTCCTCCTCCTCCTGTAGATACATTAAATTTGCTTTTAAAAGGTTTAAGTATCCTTCCCATAATTCAACTTTCTCACCTTCTAGCTCTGAAATAGCAGTCGACTTCCAAATGGTTCTATCAATGCAATCTGAGCTAGTTATCAAGGCATTCGTTAAGGAGAATATGCCACAATTGTGCAAGTCATTCACCAGATCTTCTAGAAGTTTGTAACCTTCCCCCAAGCTTACCCATGGGACTTCACCTATCCTTATTTGTTTTCCATTTCCCAATCTCCAAACTAAACAATTTCCAATTAAAGGAAAATCCTCGACCATTGCCTTCCAACATATCGAGCTATTTTGCACTATCTTCTTTAGCATTATGATCCATTCAAGAAAGGACGAACCTAGGATGTATTTAGAAGCCATTACTTTTCCCCATAACATGTCATTGTGGATCAACCTCCAGATACTTTTTCTTGCAAGGGATTTGCTAAACCAAAATAAATTTTATATGCCCCACCCCCCCAACTCCTTAGGCATAGCAAGCTTCATCCACTTTACTAAAGGAATAACTCCTTTATCCATGTTCCCTATCCACAAGAAGTGAAAATAGAGTTTCATATTTTTTGTAATGATGCCCTTCGGGATTTTGGCTATAGAATCCCACTAAATAGGTATACTACTCAAGACTGAGTTCAATAAAATTAACCTCCCACCCCTTGATAGCCATCGATGAACCCAACAATAAATTTTTGTCTAAATTTTTTTGTATAACCACATCCAATATCTGAACAAATAATCATTTGGTTTGAGTACAAAACCCAAATACTTCAAACCTTTAGCTAGATTTTTCTTTGTGAATGGCAATAGTTCCTTCAGAACACATGTATCTTCAACTTGCAACCCATGTACCAATAGGACAAACTTTGACCAATTGACTTGCATTCTTGTAGATATGAAAAATAGATCCAAGATTTTTTGCAAAGGTTGAAATTTTGAGACTGACCCTTGACCAAAGAGAATTACGTCATCAAAAAATAATAAATGGGTTAGGATCTCAGAGTTTGTGTTTTTTAGTCCTTTCATAAGACCATCGTTGTGAGTCCTTTTTATTAGGAAATCAAGCCCTTCTACTAAAATTAGGAAAAGGAAGCGGGAGAGAGGGCATCCCTAGTAGAGTTTGCGGGAGGATCAAAAGAAATGAGAGGGAGCCCCATTTATGGTGACACCAAAAGAGGAGCTTTCAATGCAGTCCATGATCCAATTGACCGATTTCAATTTCATTCCCAACTAAATTAGGGTGATCCTGACAAAGTTCCAACTCACTTTGTCATAGGCTTTTGACATGTCTAGTTTCATGATGATAGATGGGATCTATGCAAGTCTTCTTGAGTTAAATATACAACATCATGAATTTCTCTTTTGAATAGGAGACCATAATGTTCCTTGGAAATTAACTCGCTAAAGATTGGCTTTATGCTATTGGTCATGATCTTAGTAATGTGTTTGTAAATCAAATTGCAGCATGTAATCGGCCTGAAGTCTTCAAAAGAGGAAGGATCTTGTTTTTCAAAATTAGGGGGGAAAAAGTGGCATTAAGGGACCCCCCAAACTTACCTATAACTCTTTGTGACTCTTTTGCAACTCTTGACAGATCCCATTTGATCAACTCATAGAAACCTAAATAGAATTCAATCATAATTCCATCAAGACTTGGACTTTTACATTTTTGGAAAGAGGATAAGGTGGGAAAGATTTCCTTCTTTGAGATCTCTGCTTGTAAAGAAGCGTTCATTTTCGTCATTATGGCATTTGGGAAAAGTTTGATAACCTTGAGAATCATTGTAATAGGACAACACGTTGGTTGCTTGAATATGCTAGAGAAAAAACTCTTCCTTGCTTCAGCTATCTCTCCAAACTTTGTCACCTTGCTCCCTTCTTGGTCCTTGTTTCCCAAATGGAGTTAATCATTCTCCAGAAGCTAGCAAATTTATGAAACAAATTTGTATTATTATCTCACTCTCGGATCCAAACAACTCTGCTTTTTTTTATCCCACTTAGACTCCTGCGTAGCCAACAACTCCTATTTTTTCTTCAAGAGTGTCTGAAGCGTGTTCTCTTCCTCTTCCAATAAAGTGTTTGCATCTTGATCTATTAGGAAGGACCCAAGATTTAATTCCTCCTCCCTTATTAGAGCCGATTGTTTCAACCTAAATACCTTGGCCCATGTTATTGTATCTTTTTTAATTCGAGAAATGTTATCAGTGAATTGTTGCATGAGAGAGAATCTTGAGTCCTCAACCAAGTGGCACCATGTCTCCTTAACCAAATTTTGATGATTCTCTTCCTTAAGCCACTCATGATTAAATTTCATTAGGTACGACGATCTTTTATCTTAATTTGACACTTCTAAGATTATAGGCATGTGGTTTGAGATCCCTCCTATCTCCACACGAGATTTAAAGAACCAAGGTTTTTCATCCAAACCCTCTAAAATCAAGAATTTATTAAGTCTCTTGGCAACCATTCTTGACCCTTTTTGCCCATTACATTGAATTTGGGATAACTTTGTGGGGGCTAGATCAAATAAATGGTGTTTCTCCATCCAATGAGAGAAGAAATTTCTGTGAGGGTCTTATCGTGGGTTCGCCTCCCAAAATTCTTTCATGGATAGGGTGAAGCTAAGATCCCCCCCAGGATGATATCGTCTGAATTTAAAAAAACAAACCCACTAAGATGATCCCAGAAGGGGCTGCAACTCAATTATTGTCCATAGACGTTAATTAACTTTAAATAAGAATTGAGCAACCTACAATTCAACTGAACAATGATACAAGAAGGAAGGATTGACGTGCTAAAGACCTTTACATGAGTGCCCCACGCCGTAATGAGTCCCCAGGAAAGACCCTCAACGTATAAAGAGTAGAAAGAGAAACCTCAGACCCAAGAACTGAAGATCTCCACCACCTTATCTCCACTACACATAGTCTCTTGGATCATAACTATGTCCAGTTTGATTGCATGACACAATCGTTCGAGGGCTTGGATTTTTGGAGCACCCCCCACCCCCTGAGCATCGAAGGAGAGAACAATCATTTGTGAACTTGCTCCTGGGCTTTCCCTGCTCCAAGGGCCCGCACTACAGTTGCTTGTTTCCCACTATGAATCTCCTTGGTTGCCTGAATCTTAGTTAATGAAATTAAGGATTTCCTTCCCACTTCCCCCCCCTGGGTTCCTTTTTCCAGGGCCAATTCTCCAAAAGCCTCCTCGGCTGGACCCTTGATTAATTTAGACCGTAATAGATAGTTAGATTTTACGACAAAATTTTAACTTGGACAGGACAAAGAAGTGGCATTATGTTCACTAGACTTAGAAGGTTCCAAAGATAACTCAAGGGCTTCCCCTCGAGATATCAGAGACTGAGACAATGACGCTTCCCCACAAGGCCCAACGATAAGAGAAGGATCCCCAAAAATTGGGTTATGAGGGCTTTTGTGAGGGGAGGACATGAGATCTCGAGCTTTGTATATTTGGAATTTCTAGAGCAACATCTAAATATTAAGACTAAACCGAGGCTGCAATACAAGGAATCTTACCAGTAATTTCACCACGGAGATCCTTGTGGAGGTTGCCACTTGGAGAGAATGTCCTGGCATACTTGGAGCTGCTCTGCTCCAGACCTTCCAATTGCACCACATTTTCTGTGTCAACTTCCATCATGCCTTGTTTTCTTTTCTAGACCTTGGTAAACGACAGAAAATGGGATAGGGGCCGGTTGCACTGAGCTTGTAGATGGCCTACCGCATGACAACCAAAACACTTGAATGACACACACTAATAATCGATCTTTTGATTTTCAAAGAAGCCTCCCCAAACAAGCTCAATCTCGTTAAGCAAATCGTCTCGCAGATCCACCTTAATTTGCAACCATGCCCATCATCTCATTGTCTTAGTCTCCCATCTCGGTTCTAGACCAATGAATTTGCCAATCTTATTCCCTATTGATACTAGGAATTTTTCATGCGAGAATGCCAAAGGAATATTTGGCAATATCACCCACACTTTTAAGGGGGAATGGATGTGCAAGTAGGGTCGAAGGAGATTGACCATCCATTCAGGACCAAACACGACAACCCCCAACCCCAAATGTGACTGAACACTTCCTTCATATCTTCATACAAGTTGAATATAAAATAGATCTAGCCCCATGCCAAGGCATTGTAAACTAGACAATACCCTAAAATACTGATCTAATTATCTTCCAACCACTATTTCAAGGCCACGTGGGTTTCTGTTTTATCTCAAAACTGGCCTAATGTCGTCCTGCCTACAAGGATTGGGATATCCTCAATCACCACATCATCACCTACTGCCATCCTTTTTTATTCTTTCCACGCCTTCTAGCACTTCCCCTTCCTAAAAATTCTTCTCTTTGGGCTATTCTTCTTAGCTTCATGGTGCTCAGAGGCTGCAGCTTTGTTCGTCTCCTACAATGACATTTTCTCTGCATGAATTGGAGATGAAATGAGACCTGATTGGGATCCCACTAGGCTCCTTACCCATGTATTATTGTGTGATCCTAAACCCTTCACATGCCTCAAGCCCCTCCCACCTACCTAACACGTTCTCAGACCCATTTTAGAGTACGATGCATCAAGATCGCGTTGTTCTGACAGATCCAACGGTCCAAGGACTGACATGTCTGCAACTCTTTTTAAACGTTGTGTTTTGATGAACTATGCTTATGATGGGAATACATCATCTATACCATAGAATTATGAGCCATTATCTAATACATCATCGCCCACAAAAACCCAACTCATCTTCCATTAAAATGCCATTACTCCTCTAAATCCCTTCCACCTGGCCTCTAATAAAAAGGTACCTTCTACGTCGTCATTTAGCCCTCTAGGCAACAGTCAGGTCTAGTGCATGTGGCTGCCATCCTATGCTTAGACTCCAGGGCCATATTCCTACCTTCATTTTCACCTTGTAGCTACCCTCCATTAAAAAAACTAGATGACAAATTTCCTCAAGGGACGAGCCACCAGTGTGTATCCTCTTCACTCGCCTTTGAGATCTTTTGAACGAAAAACACTGATCTCATTTGTAAAGTGTGTAATCAAGGATCATCTGATCCATGTCATGAGTCTATATGAGTCTATATTTGGGCCTATCTCTGTAATATCTTTATGAACGATCCTACTCTGTAAAATTGGTATCAGAGCCATGCGTTTGTAAGAATTATGAAGAAATAAAGTCATTGTGTTATAGCGGATTCATTTGTATGAGCCATGTGTTTGAAAGATATTGATATGAGATGTGTAAATGCTAAATAGTAGAAGACATCAATCATTTCTTATGAATGGTTTCCAACTGTTGCTATGAGACAGAAGAAAGCATCCAGTGAAAGCCAAGGAAGGCATAAGGTGTTGTGTATTGTCTCTTTCCCATTGTAAGTGATATTCTTACCAACTGCTATATTTACTTGCATGTATCTTTGATATCTTGTCAAAAGTTGCAGTAGTATAACATGGAATCCCACAAACCCACTAGTCAATCATCTTATGATCTTTCTTCAAATGCCAAGTTCAAGAAATCCTCATGGCTTAAACGGATCCTAAGTTCTAATTCTTTTGATCCCCTGTATAATAATTGTTTATTGGCGCAAGAGTATAAACCCGATGTCAATTGGTCAATGCCTGAAATAGAACCATCTAAGATTTATGACTTGCCTATGTTTAAATTCAGAGCCACTACTCTAATTCTTTATTGCTCTGTTAATGTGCACCTGTCACTTGGACAGAATGTATATCAAATACCCATTATTAAGCAGGAAGACATAGATTGGGGACTTGAACATGGTTATAAATATGTTCATCTTGGTTTATTACAGTTTGGCATAAATCCTCTGGTACGCCCTGGATTAGATACATCTGCTTTGTGTTGTGTTTTAGACTCTAGACATAACCAGTTTAATGATGCTTTGATTGGTGGTTTCCAAGCACCTCTTCATAATAGCCCTGTATGGTCCTCAATCCTTCCCTGATTCCAGGTCTCCCTTACTAACCCTTTTATTTACTCTCTTTTGCAAGCATGCATACAATTCTCAGGTTTTGGTATGGCAACCCCCTTTGAAATTGCTCAGTTGCATACCACAACCTGACTTTGTTTTGTCTCTACTACGATGCCTGCACTAAATCCTAATCTCTTAAAGCGGGCTACCTCTGAAAGCGTGGTGGTTGGTCCCAGAAATTTCACCCCATTGACTCTTGAATTTTCTCAGCTAACGATCACATATGAATGGAAAGTTGATTACCAAGCCCTTCAACCCAAATACGATCCATATGAGACCCAAAAGCTATTGATAGGACCAAATTTCCAAGGGAATCTGGTATTAAAGATTGGCAGATCTAATAGTAGTAGAATAGACAACAGACCTACAAAATCCTATGACAGATAGTCATCATGTTTTCACACATCTCCTTCTGGTTCGACAATCCAACACCCTATCTACAAACCTGTACCTGGTATATCCGAGTTGGATAACCATTTGCTAAATCATAAAACCAGAACCACAAAGTGTAGATTCTGCAAAGCTTGCATACCTACTCAACTCCCTGATAAACACACCATTTCATATTTACGCCCTGTACAAACTACACTTTCATTTCGAACATGTTCATCTAATGTTGATCATCTCAGACAACATTTTGATTGCCCTGAATGCTTACAAATCTCAGCTCCGAGACAAATTAATATGATGCAGTATCCACTGCCAAGAGATGACAAAGGAAAGGCTTCTCCTCTTCCTCAAAGAAATCTCGAACCTGGAAACTTCACTCCTGCGTTCAAGAATAATTCCTTAGCAGCAGATCTTGATTTTGTTCAATACCGAAAGATTGATGCAGAAAAGTCACTTGACTTAATTAGGTTGCAAAATTATTCCAACTACCAATTAGTATGTATAGCACAGAATCTCGATGACCTTGCTCAAGATGTCTTTCAAACTAAAGGTCACGTGAATGGTTTTCATTCAGACTTAGAATCTATTGAAAATCATCAACAGACTTTTGTAGAACAATTAAAACAACTTTCAGACAAATTGGATACCATCCAGTCTGCCATTCAAGATCTGAAAGAAGCTTTTGACAAAGAAAAAATTTCGCCTCCCCCTGTTCTTTATTCTGAACTAGAGGAACAGACCTCATTCAGGTTCTTCGACTCAACTAATAAACAAAAACAACTTACATTAAAACAATTGAGTAGTAGTTCAGTAAATCCTTATTCAAGAATAGTTGAAATAGCCTTGCTAGCGTCTAAAAAGTTAGACCTAGTAAAGTCCCAAATCTCTCAGCTTGAAAAAACATTGCTTAAATCCTCTCCTACACCATGCATAAAAGTCTTAGAAGAAGGACAATATTATACTGGCCCAAGATCATCAGAAGATGAAGTAGCAGGAAATCCCTTCCAGACTGCATGGGAAAAATGGTGTAATGCAAAGTATCGATCAAGCAAGAAAGTGCCATTTGATCTTGCAAACTCTGATGAGCATGCTAGCTTCAGCAGGGAAAATATAGGTCCAGCCCCTGTATCTAATATAAACTGTCGATCTAGAAACAAAATGATGATTATCTTTCAAAGATGGCATGCATGGGCTAAAACCCAAAAATTGCTCTACATAAATCATATAGCATGGAATGAATTGGCTTTAAGACTAACATGGGGTTTCACTGGAAACTTAGGACTCTGGTGGGAAAGAGTTCCAGAATCGGATAAGCTCTGAATTATGAATCATGATACCCCAATTGATGAACTCATCAAGGTTGTAGTTCATGAATTTTATGGTAGCTATAAGATTGACTCTGATCATTATGCCAATATGTCTATGAGTCAAAAGTTATGCCATATTAGCCAACTTCTAGAATTTTTGTGCACAATGCAAGATCTCTTCTATAGGTGTCTTGATCCTGACAATGTTGCATATCTTAGAAAATGCCTCTCAACCATGCCTGGTAAAATACCTAATCTAGTTAGAGAAAGACTAGAACAACTAGATGTTGACTTAGATGACTTATCATTAGTTGGATTGCATGAGCATATCACCACTACACTCCAAAAAGAGTGTATTTGTCGTAAAACTAGCAAGTCTGTCAAGAAATAGCTTGGGTTCGATTCTAGTGTGTGTGATGTTTTTGTTGAGACCTATCATTTTGGTTGTTCACCAAAGAAAGGACGTTCAAATCATTGCAAATCCGATTGCGTATGTTTTAAGTGTAAACACTGAAAAACCTTTAGACAATCTAAAGGTAAGTTCCCAAAGAAATTTGGTTCCCGCAGTCGTAACACAATCCCGCGTAAATACTATTTCAAGCGTAGGACTAATCCCACACATTCTAGCCATACCAAGTGCTACATCTGTAAAAATCCTGGCCACTAGGCTTCACAGTGTCCTCTGCGGAAGAAAACTAAGTTTCAAAACAAGATCATGGATCTATTCTCCACTGGTTATGATCCGGCGGACTGGGACTTAGTTTCTACCCATTCAGAAGGTGGATACCTTTCCCTCACTGAGTCTGAACCGGATATCCCTTCTCAACCCAGTTCCCCCAATTCTTCTTCAGAATATTCTGACGACTTACCAGAGTGTCTGAATTTCTTAGATCTGAAAATGATGTCCACACTTGAAGAGCTTCCAACCCTTCTTCAATGCATATCTACTTTGCAATCAAGGCTATCTCAGTTAACTCCTGGACAATTCCAAATTGCTAATCGACTACGTGCCCAAATCCAAGCCCTTGATTCCAAAATCAAAATCCATCAACGACCAAGCGTGGTGATTGTACAACATTACTCACCTCTTGATTCTGCTTTTGTCCCACGTAACCCTCGGCCATTAAAATACTCTTCACACAAAACTAAGCCTAATTTCCTACATCAGCGGAAATCCTATGCTAACAAGCACCCAATAAAAGTGCTTGATGATGTAGAAGAAGAAGAAGAATTGGAAAATGATAATTCATTGGATCAAACAATTAGCACATTAGAGACTTCCATAAAGGAAAAGGAAGCTATGATCAAAGAGATCTGAAAACCTGTAAAGCTCGAGAAAGAAGAGATAAACTTTTTAAAGAAAAAGCAGGATGAGATTTTTGAGCAAGAAATAGAAGAACACACATTCTATCCTCCACAGATTCCAAAAGATCAATCTTCAGAACCTACTACTCACAATCAATTGAATGGGTTTGAAGATAAGTTGGTCATTGAGATTGATATTAAAGTGTATGGATATCTAACTTATACTTTGGATGCTCAACTAGATACTGGTGCTATGAATTCCTGTGTTAAGTATGGTGCAATTCCTTCATATTTTTGGCGGCTAATCAACATAACATTCAGAGCTATCAATAATACTGAAATCAAGATCCAGTCTTTTGCTCCGGATTTTCCAATATTACTAAATGGTGTCAAAGTTCCTGTTAACTTACATTGTTTTGACACTGGAGTCGATGTCTTGTTAGGACAAGATTTTGTAAATAGGTGTTTGCCATTTACAGTTGGTCAGAACTTTGTACAAATTACTGTTTTGGGTAAAACCATTTCTATTCCAAGTAAGTCTTCATATGAATCAAGGATAGGTTCTTCCAAACCTATATCACAATTAGAAAGGTCTGATGAGAAGTTAGAAAAAAATCAAAAGATTGTTAACAATGATGATAAACATGGGCTTGAGTCCATTAAAGATATCAAAGGAAAGATTGAGGCAGACTGTGCCTCAGACTATCCTGATGCCTTCTAGACTAGAGATAAATATTTTGTTGACCTGCCTTATAAAGAAGGCTATTCTGCTAGACCTCAGAAAGCTTCAAATAATCATATGTCTCCCACAGAAGCAAAATATTGTCAGAAAGAAATCACTGAACTTTTGGAAAGAAAGTTAATAGAATCAAGTCACAGCCCTTGGGCTTGCCCTGCATTTTATGTAAATAAGCATAGTGAGAAGAAGAGAGGAAAACCAAGGATGGTTATAAATTATAGAGCTCTCAATGATGCTCTGTTACCTATCAGATTTCCTCTACCATCAAAAGACATGCTTTTCTCGAAAATTAGTAATTGTAATGTCTTCATCAAGATTGACTTAAAGAGTGGTTTTTGGCAGATTGGAATATCTCCAAAGGACAGGCACAAAACGGCTTTCATTGTCCCCCATGGTCAGTTTCAGTGGAAGTTAATGCCTTTTGGATTGAAGAATGCACCTTCCGAGTTTCATAAACGAATGGATGACATCTTCAAGCATTTGTCCTTTGTAATTGTTTATATTGATGGTTTGTTGGTTTGTTTTGTAGACATTAAGTCTCATATTCATCACCTTAAAATAGTATATGATCATTTGTTTCGCCATGGCTTAGTCCTGAGCAAATCCAAACTCTATTGGGCTAAAACAAAGATTGAGTATCTGGGACTGATACTATCTCAAGGAGCCATTGAACTTCAGGAACATGTTTTGAAAAAGCTATCAGAATTCTCTAATGAAATTCTAGATACTAAGCAGCTACAGAGATTCCTTGGCAGTCTTAATTACATTCACCGATTCTATGAGCATCAATCTAAAGATGTGTGAATACTGCAAAAGAGATTAAAAGGAACTATCCCGTGGAACCAAAACATGACAAAGGTTGTGCAAATCATCAAGCAGAAGATCCAAGATCTTCCTAGGCTACATCTACCTAATGTCTCCTTACCATTAATCATTGAAACTGATGCCTCCAATGAGACATGGGCAGAAATATTATTACAGAAAAGCATCCCTACGAAAGAAGAAGTCTGCATTTATGCCTCTGCTTGTTTCTCAGAAGCAGAATCTAGATACCCCTCATCTCATAAAGAAATCCTTGCCATAAAGAATGGAATCAAAAGATTTAGACTGTTCTTAAAACCTGTTCATTTCACAGTTAGAAAAGATTTAAAGCATATGAAAGGAATGTTGTCTAATCAACACCTTCTTGAACAGAGTAATAATAGGATTTTGAGATGGAGTTTATGGCTTGATGTAATGATCCCAAGCCAAATTCTGGCGTGGAATCACTAACTACCACTGGTTTGTGAATGTGTCGGTGTTTATTGAGCTATTAAGTGCATACAAGATTCATTCAATACATGAAGATCATCATACATTCAAGATATAGAAGCACAAGCAAAGATCTGACCCTTTTATTATAAGCAATGTAGGATCAATACAATAGATGGTCGATCTGGCATAAACCTCAGACAGTCGTACAAACAATAGATATGAGCTGCTACAAAATTCTCCTGTCAATACAAAGAAGCTTCTAAAGGCTGAATAAGTAATGAATACCAGTATCAAGCAGATATGAATGTCGAATCCTTCAACCAGAGAGTGCCACGCTCCAAGTGGAGACAGAAGCCCTCAATAATTCGGCCCTGATGGAAGAATGCTCCAAATGATCCCAAACTCGGTCAAGTAATAGATCAGGACAGTGGGATCCTCCTCCTGAAGTTTCAAGCCCAACGTACAAGGCAACCCTCTCCAAGTGCGAAATCTTCTAAGAGAGTTGTGCCCTCTTGAATAGCTAAATCGAACCTTCCTCAATGGTATGGTGCGCCCTTGCTGGAAATTCCCCAATAATACGGTCCTATTGTTTGTTGGGGCTCTAGAACGAGATATGCTGAGAATAGAATGGTGTGGAGGAATATTTGATCCCCGAGACCAAGCTGTGGAACAAGGTGAGTGGATATTTCACCACTGAGTTTCTCACAAGGTTTTGTACAACAAACCCCCAAACTGAATGCTCAAGAGCACTAACAAGAAATATACCAAAAATCAGGATGAATGATAGGTGCGCCCCAGCCTCTTACTTATACTTTTTCCTTCTGATTCTCTGTTGAGTTAGGTTACTCCCATGGTTAATTTCTATTCTTCTGTTGAGTTATCTTTT
>JASDQU010739191.1:0-13246 GCA_032191745.1 Picea mariana | reverse complement strand
AATTGAGAAGCAAAGCTACAGGAATGTCCAGATAAGTTTGTGTAAATATCTGAAGATGAAAATGCTGTAAAAGAATTTCTCAGAAGCTCATAAATAATACAAATCCCTCTCTAACTGGTTTTCCCCTTGTGGGTTTTTCCAGGGTCGAAGTTAGACCGAAAATATTTGCGTCTAATATTTTCTGAGTTTTGCATATTGCTGATATTTAATTTCTGCATTGAAAACGGTGTTCATAATCCTCATGTTTCAGTTCTGAAATTTATTTTCAGTTCAGAAATTTATTTTCTGTTAAGTTTTTTAGATGCTGAAACACCGTTGTAGCTTATGCTGAAACACCAGGCTGTAGCATAAGCTGAAACACAGTGCTGAGTATATGCTGAAACACTGCTGTAGTAGATGCTGAAACACTGCTGTAGTAGATGCTGAAACACGGCTGTAGCAGATGCTGAAACACGGCTGTAGCATATGTTGAAACAGTGCTGAAACTGAGTTTGGCATTTAAATTTGACTGAAAAATCAGCGAGACTGAAACTGGGTGGGATTTTGAAATATTAACAATTGTATCCGGTCTCCTCATGGATTTCCCCGGATCCACCAGCCTCCTTATTCCCGTACATATCAGGGTTCTTCCCTTGATGGTTCACTTGCATCAGAAGTTCATTTAGCTTGGATTGATTCTTATTCATTATCTGCAGGTTCTCGTCAACCCTCTTCAAAGTTTCAGAGAGTTCGGCCTGTCCCCTTCTGCTGGTTTCATGGTACTCGCCCAAGTGTTGGACCAATGTGCTTTCCGTGCGGTTGACGAATTGCTGGAACTTATCAAACTCGACTGCTATGAGAGCCAAGCCTAAAGTCTTATGGTCATCCCCTGACCCTTCCATTTCGGCCTCTGTTTCACTGCTCGATTTCTTCTTTCAACCCATAAAAATACTACTGTACCTTTGCATGTGCCGATCCCTCCACAGGTTTGGAGGATCGAAGCTCTGATACCACTATAATGATCCCAAGCCAAATTCTGGCGTGGAATCACTAACTACCACTGGTTTGTGAACGTGCCGGTGTTTATTGAGCTATTAAGTGCATACAAGATTCATTTAATACATGAAGATCATCATACATTCAAGATATAGAAGCACAAGCAAAGATCTGACCCTTTTATTATAAGCAATGTAGGATCAATACAATAGATGGTCGATCTGGCATAAACCTCAGACGATCGTACAAACAATAGATATGAGCTGCTACAAAATGCTCCTGCCAATACAAAGAAGCCTTTAAAGGCTGAATAAGTAATGAATACCAGTATCAAGCAGATCTGAACATCGAATCCTTCAACCAGAGAGTGCCACGCTCCAAGTGGAGACAGAAGCCCTCAATAATTCGGCCCTGATGGAAGAATGCTCCAAACAAGCCCAAACTCGGTCAAGTAATAGATCAGGGCAGTGGGATCCTCCTCCTGAAGTTTCAAGCCCAACGTACAAGGCAACCCTCTCCAAGTGTGAAATCTTCTAAGAGAGTTGCGCCCTCCTGAATAGCTAAATCGAACCTTCCTCAATGGTATGGTGCGCCCTTGCAGGAAATTCCCCAATAATACGGTCTTGCTGTCTGTTGGGGCTCTAGAACGAGATATGTTGAGAATAGAATGGTGTGGAGGAATATTTCATCCCCGAGACCAAGCTGTGGAACAAGGTGAGTGGATATTTCACCACTGAGTTGCTCAAAAGGGTTTGTACAACAAACCCCCAAACTGAATGCTCAAGAGCACTAACAAGAAATATACCAAAAATCAGGATGAATGATAGGTGCGCCCCAGCCTCTTACTTATACTTTTTCCTTCTGATTCTCTGTTGATTTAGGTTACTCCCATGGTTAATTTCTATTCTTTTGTTGAGTTATCTTTTACTCCCTTTATCCTTTTTTCTTTCTCAAGTCAGCTTAAAAATATAACTTTAGTCTAGTTGACCTTCCCCCTCAGTGTGAGACTATGACCTAGTGGGGGTGCCCAGGCCATTGAGTCTCTTCATCACCTCCCTAAGAGGTGGGGGACATTACACTTGACGGTTTCGATTTCGATATTCAGTACAAGCCAAGGAAAGATAATTGTATTACAGATTTGCTCACAAGAGAAGCAACTCCAACCCCACAGACAGTTTGAGAAATTAAGATGATGGCATCCTCCTCACAATGCACTCCTACTGCACCTCCACGATACAAATGGGTTTTGTTATGTGATCATTGTAGATATTGTTATTGTTTTATCTGTATGGAACAATGTATAGAAAACAGTCTTGCATGTAAAGAAATCCTAGAAAGATGGATCCAGTCCTATAATCATTGTATACCTAATTCCAGTTACTTTGTGCATAACACTAGAATGTCTAGAGGAAATATAACTAGTGGTCCTATGCAAGGACAAATATATATATATATATATATATATATATATATATATAGTCCTAACTTGACTTATGTTGATTATTGTGTTATTATGAACCAAGTCAAATATACTGGTTCAAGCTGGATACTCTTTGATTGTGATACTTTTCACCAGAATCAGGCCTGGTGGTCTGGTTGGTTCTTCATCCTACTATGGCAATACTGCCCCAGAGATGTTTTATTCTTTGACAACAACAAAGAATCTTTCAAACATTGGCTACGTTTAGAGATTGAAGCAGCAACACACCATAATGGATGGTTCGTATTTAATTTATCTTTAGGAAGTGACCTCTTATACATCGAGACAAAACCTACTGAACCCCAAAACTACAAAGTTTTCAGTAAT
This sequence comes from Picea mariana, assembly GCA_032191745.1. Lineage (NCBI taxonomy): Eukaryota > Viridiplantae > Streptophyta > Pinopsida > Pinales > Pinaceae > Picea > Picea mariana. The sequence continues at coordinate 10,464 of JASDQU010739191.1, read as the reverse complement.
TTCTACGGGGATGTTTTTGTTCTCGAAGATGATTTGATCCCAACCATGCAGGGATCTCCATTCTACAAGTGATTTAATGGTTTCCCGCCATTTTTTGATCATTATGGATCACCGCCCTCCAGTCACATCAACTACGACACTGATCATAGTGACAACGAAGATTATTTTGACTCAGTTGCTTGGCATAATATAATAAATAGAATGGAAGCATGATGGGCCTGCAAATTTGTAATAGTTAGATTCATGTCTATCGGGCCGATAGTGGTGTCCTGGCTGTTCCGTGGGTTCCAGTTGAACCCCACTGTGTTTTGCAATGGTGGCTCGTACAATTTTTCCTCTCTCTCTCTCTCTCTCTCTCTCTCTCTCTCTCTCTCTCTCTCTCTCTTTATATATATATAAACAACACTTGATGTTGCAACAACATTACAGCACAACATTGTTTCACAAGTCTTCAAATGGCATGTCCCATATTATTATTATTTAAATAAATAAGTAATAATAATAATAATAATAAGGAGATATATTAATTATCCTAAAGGGATCATCCTCGTATTATTATTAAATAAATAATAACAATGATAATAATAATAATAAGGAAGTATAATAATTATCCTAAAGGATCATCCTCATAATATTTTTATTAAATAAATAAATAAATAACAATAATAAGGAAGTATAATAAATATCCTAAAGGGATCATAATAGGTACTTAAAAATAAATATTTAGGGTAATAAAAGAAATTGGTAAAATAAGCAATGATAAACTATGGAGGAACTCTAAAATATAATAAAGTTTTAAACAATGGATCCTAAGGATTGGGTTCTTTACCATGGATAGATTCTATATAAGGACAAAGAAGAAGGAGAAAAGGGGGATCTCATTTTTGTGAGGGGCAATTTGAGTACAAGGCTAAGAAGAGTTGGCATAGTACTGGATTGACGGCCTGGGGCCTCTCAGTCATGATGACTGAGGGGTTGGTTGGGAGGAGAGTCATCCCCCATGCTCTGTTGCGGCATGTAGGATCAAGGATTGGAGTGCCAAGGGTATGTTGATTCCTTTAGGTTTAGGTATGTTGTTGAAAACATGCTCCTTTTGATTAATTTTGAAATAATAAGTCATGTATCCTTAACTTTATTAGTCATGTATTAGAATTTGGGTCCTAACATATGGTATTAGAGCGTTGGTTTCAACCCTCAAGGTCTATGGACCTACCTAAATAGGATCATTTTGGTTGTAGATTTGCAATTTTATCTGGACAACCACTTCGATTTTCACTGGATCTGAGCAGATATGGACTTTTCTAAACATTTTTTCATGAATCCGACCTCACCATTATATCCGGAATAGAGGAATCAGTCAAGATTGACAATTGGTTCATCAAATTAGGCTTTCATTTGGCCATATCTAAATTATTTTACTAGCCTAGCCTAGCCTAAGTCATTTAATTTTTTAAAAACCTAAAGTTTTTTTGGGCAAATTTTTAGGTTTGGTAGTTTACCAAGCCTATTTTTCTTACTGAGCCTTGTTGTTTTTTTATGAAGCTAATAACTTTTGATTTAGGAGGCCTTTTTGGGTGAAATTGTTTTAAGTGGGTTCGTTTTTCCTCCGTCTATAAAACCAACTCCTCTCCACAGTCGTACTGACCATGAGGATTAATTCTTTTAGTTGTACGACCACAAATTTTTTCCAAATCGCTCATTGTACGATCTATTTCTATCAAATCTACTCCAGTTGAGTAGCAATTTGATCTGGTTTTAAACTTTGATGTTTGGTTTCTATACATCACTTTCTAGATTTAAACTTGCGTTATTTAAATCAAAAGTTTTTTTTTCCCAGGGTGTAAATTCAAGGTTTCAAAGTTAGATATGAGGGGTTTTCTTTAGAGGGCAGATCTCAAGCATTTTATCTCATTGCTACAATTCATTTGGCTACCATATTGTACCACACACCAAATCGATCTATAAGATCATCAATCATTTTCCTAATCTAGGAGTACATCAAGTATTTTTTTCTGTACAGATTATCATTTCTGCGGAAATTACAGGAGTAAGAGTTTGGTAATTTTGCAATGATTTCAGTAGATCATTGGTTTGTTTTCATGCTAGGAAGGACAACCACACAGTGGCTCTATCCCAATCAATCCAATCGATTTTATTCATAGCCTCATCGTTCTTCATTTTCTTGTTGGTTTGGAGATCAGATCTTTGAACTTGCAGGAATCCTTAAGCAACTTACCATCTAAAATACGACCACAACCGCCAATTAAAAGACCAAATGGTTAAATGATGAAGTATTAACAAAGCTTCCTTGCTCATTCATGGTTGTGAATTCCCCGAGAATGGTTAGGAATCATTTTGATCTGTGCATATCTTATCCCTGAAAAGTCCTGACCAATTAAACTTTTCTTATTGAAAACGCAACATGTACTCCAAGTGTTTCTCGTCTTTTATCATGTTATCTGTCATATTTGGAAAATCGAAGCTTCAAGGCATGCAAATTTCGAGTGATCTGGCCGATTCCATTGCACTTGCAGGTATTTCATTGCATCCTTTATTTGTTATTTTCAATGAAATTTCACTTGCAGGGTTCCAAATGATTCACATCAATTTCCCCAACAACCCTTGCTATGTTTAAATTGATTTTAGTATATCTATCTTAAATGACTGGGATGATTCCTTAGAATGATTTTTATGTAGAGCTGCCACCCTCATTGTTATGTTGTTGCCATTCCAGGCATTCATGCTTGCATTGTGCCAAAGCTTCCTTGGTTCCACTTTTGCGGAAACCTACAGTTGATTTGCTTGCCATAATCTAGTCAGTTAGGGTTGGGTTTGTATTTAAAAATTAAACAACTTTAGTGGTCTGTAAATGGTATGGTACTTCTAAATCTTGATTCCTACATTCAATTATAGAAGGGAAACCATTCACTTCTATTGAATCTTAATGAGTTGGGTATGGATAACAAATCACTTGATATGCAGAATAATCCATTGTATTTCATTGGATGTTGATTGAAAGGCCCAATCCACTTGATTTTACAAACCAAGCACCTTAAACACTGCAATCTTATATTAAAGGAGATATACTCAACTAAAGATTTTAATTTCAAGATAAGACTCCAGGGAGAGCTTGTTTACAAATTAATACTGATTTGTTATTTTTCACTCGAGCATGGATAAGGATTTGATAAAGAAGCTTCTAATAATAACTCTTCACTAGCTAATAATAGGTTCAGATGCCAAAGGACTCTTATGAAGAGTATTCATTCCAAGAAATCTACAAAGTATAGTGCATCGTTTCATAATGTATACATAATAATGGTTTCGAGGTCCATTCCTTGATGTTCAAAACTCAATTCTCATCACTGTAATCTTAGTCCTTCCTTTTCTATGTTAACTTCATGTTTTTTGAGCTCAAGTTGAGAATCTTCTTCCTTGAATCAAACAATTTCATAAGCTAAAGGGGACTTATTTCATAATCTAAAGGGGACTATCAATATGAATTCTTTCTTTTATGTTGCTATGAAAGGAGAAGTTCCCATGGATTACCTGGAATGGGGTGGATAAAATTTTGCAAGGCCAAATCATCTCTTTAATGTCTTCTCGACAGTTCTTCTATTCCATGTATGTTCAGTGTTTTCCTGTTCTTTGAAGATAGGCACTGACCATTCATATTGTGATAGCACGGGTATAGGCAAATAGCGATAAAAATTGTGTATGAATTTTGTTTACTTGTCTTATTTATTGATGCAAGGAAGCCAATAATTGAAGTCATGGTTCGTAATTTTTTTAATAAAATTGTGTAACAACAACAACAACAATAGAAGTAGAGGGAGATGCTACATGGATGGCCTCATTAGTTTAATTTTAATGCTACGTGGATCACATCATTTTTCTTGATCGCTTTTGTGAGATTCATTTTGTTTTTAGCTGGTAAAATGAGATTATAGTATATAAAGAATTCAAATTTACCCGTCGCTGTCAGTTTGATGTTTTCATTGATCAAAATTGAAGCAAAAATGGAACTAAAATTTAACAGTTTCTTTTAAAAAATTGAAAGATAACTTAGTGGTATTTAATTTATGCACTATTTGATTAGGGAGTTGTTGGCATATCCATGTTTGTCATTCTCTTAATGCAGTCTTCTCATTTTTTTTTTCCCTCATATAGCTTTTCATGCTCATTCTTTCAAAGGCATCTTTGAGGTCATCCATGCTTTAGTTGAATCTATGCTTACCAACCCATTAGATCGTGTGGATGTGGGATGGAGTGTTATCCTCCCCACCAATGTTCTATTCCCGTTAACGACATGTTGAGCACTTTGTAACCTTGTGTTGCCTATGAATCCCTAGAATTCTAGGTGAGTTCTATTGGGGATTCAATGCAAAATTATGATTGGGATTCCTTGAAGAAGGCATGAGCCCTGGAGTTATAATTGTTTGGATGGTTGTCGAATGTATGAAGCCTGGAAGGTACATGGAGAAGGGGGTATACTTCCTTGGGTTGTGCAGGTTGATTAGGGATGAGAGACTACAGGTTCGAATCGTTGTTGGAGTTTGGTACCTTGGATAGATGATTGTGCTAAATGTTATGTTGTTATGGTTGTGTGTGTTATTTTGCATGCTTGGGTCTATCTTATAAAACTAAGGATTGTTAGTATCATTTGCAAGGTGTAGTATTATTTTTTAAACAAAAATGGGTAATGAATTGTATTAAAAAAAGGTTGTAGCTGAGCTAAAACCAACAATAGAGTACATCAAAAAGGAGGAGATAAATTCCTCATAGTTTGGAGCATTACTCTTAAAAGCATGAACAAACAAAGAGTTTCTAAGCTTTTAAGAACATTACAACAATGTTTTAAAAACCTGGCTAATTTAACTTGAGTTTTGTATCTACTGGACTTGGATTTCGTTTTGGGAATATGCTACAATTTGTTGATGCACTGACTGCTCCACTTCACAAGACACCCGAGAACTGGTTGATTGAATGGTACCGTGCTGAATTTGATTTACGTTTTCTTGTCCATGCCTCTCCCTTTCTAATTTGCGAATTTGCTAAGATTGCATGTTGACTCTCCTAAGGATAATCACCAATTCTTGGTCGCGTCTCTCCTCATTTGCCTACAGTGTTTGAGCTGAGCTTGGGTTTCTATGAGGGCTTCAATTTTTTGTTGTTGGTGCACCATTTTTGGTTTTCAGAGCTTCAATTTCACAGGTGGTGCATTCGCATTCTGTTGAATCACTGTGCCAAGTTTTAGCTTGGGTTCAGAGCCGGTAATGAATATAGTGCAAATGTTGGATGGGAGCGAGGATGGAGGTGGTTATAATCTATTTGCATAAGAGGTTCACCTTAAACGATACTTTGAATTTTCCAAGCACCAACCCTCGTGAGATATCTGGCGCCACCCTCCATTGATTCGTAACCATTTGTAACCATTTGTACTATTTGATTGGCCTGTTTGATTGGATTCTTCATCATGGAATGAAGCAGAGAATCCATCCCACATGCAAGGAGGAGTTGTGAATGCTTGAAATTAAAATCTTGCATGAGGGAGGATAGACTCGTTCGCCATATGTGATAGATGATTTCCAAGGCTGACGTGGGGCATGATCTTATGACTAATGCAGAGATGACGTTGTTGGGTGGATTGAGGGAAGTCACTTCACGTCCTTCGTAAGAAGATTTTAGATTTACTTTGTATCCTTTGTTAACTCTTGGATTGGCTTTACGTCCTTCGTAAGAAGATTTTAGATTTACTTTGTATCCTTTGTTAACTCTTGGATTGGCTTTGCTACTTACCCTGATTATGATATTGTGTAGTTCTTCTTTGATTCGTTTTTTTTTTTTGACGAAAACGGTTATGGTTTATATTAGAGGGGTGGCAAAACCACAGAATCTGTTACAAAATGCCCCGAGTTTCTTCATGCCTGCAGATCAAAATACAAATGTTATGCAACTCTGTTTCAGCATAAGAACTAGCGTTGTTTCAGCATAATTTCCAGCACTGTGTCCCCAGCGCTTTGTTTTAACATATGTAACAACACTGTATTTCATCAATTGTTCCAACACTGTGTTTTAGCATTGTGTTTCAGTTGTTACAGCACTGTGTTTCAGCTGTTACAGCACTGTGTTTCAGCATAAGATCCAGCTCTGTTCAGCACTGTGAGTCAGCATCTGTGTTTCAGCAACTGTGTTCCAGCATTTGAGTTCCAGCATCTGAGTTCCAGCATCTGTGTTTCAGCATCTGTGTTCCAGCTTTGTTTCAGCACTGTGTTCCAGCATCTGTTTCAGCACTGTGTTTCAGCATCTGAGTTCCAGCATCTGTATTCCAGCATCTGTGTTCCAGCATCTGTGTTCCAGCAGTTGTGTTCCAGCAACTGTGTTTCAGCTTCTGTGTTTCAACATCTGTGTTCCAGCAGTTGTGTTCCAACATCTGTGTTCCAGCAGTTGTGTTCCAGCATCTGTGTTCCAGCAGTTGTGTTTCAACAACTGTGTTCCAGCTCTATTACAGCGCTGTGTTTTGTGTGCCCTTGAACTGCAATGGGTCATGGGATTTCCACATTTTCAATGATGCCATTGACTGACAGCTCTCCAGCATCTAATAGAACGCCTTTGTTGGCTTCTTTATCAGCATTTCGATTTAAGTCCCTTAAAACGTGATAGCAGTGATAGGTGTTCAAATTCCTTAATAGGAGGTGGATTTTATCAAGGAGGTCGTTGAGGTGGATGCTTTGAGTTGTGGATCTCTTGGTAATAGCCTGTATGATTATTCTGGAATCACCTATTATTACCAAGTCCTGTATTCTGAGGTTGATTGCCAATTTCAACCCTTGCCAGAGCGCCAAGGCTTCGGCTCTGTTGTTGGACTCTATGCCGAGTCCAATGGCATAATGCGTTGCTTTGTCTTGTCTGGGATCTTCAATGATGCCCCCTCCCCCAGCCTGGCCTGGGTTCCCTTTCGAGGCCCCATCAAAGTAGAGGATGGGCGTTTTAATTTTGCTTCTCCATTTGGCAAATTCCATTTCATTTTCCCTGATCTCCCATCTTTCATGCATTGGGTGACTTCCTTGTTGGCTTCCTAACCCTGGGATGTTGAATTGGGCTATCCAACTCTTCTGGTCTTCGTCCAAATTGTGAAGCTTTACTGTGGGGCAGAGGTGAGCAGCAGATTCCCCCAACATTGCTTGAATTTTAATGCCAATTATGTCTACACTTAGTTGGCTATCTCTGAAAATTCTGTGATTTCTCTCTAACCTGAGATTCCATAGAACAAACTTTGGAAGTATTCCCCATATCCAGCTAGCGTGGTTTCTTTTCTTATCGGCAAATGGGAACAGGGACTCCCATTGAAGTAGCAGACTTATTACATCAGGAGGGAGGTTTGTGGCTGATTGGGGGCCTATTACCTTCATCCAGACTTCTTTTGCATAGCTGCAATTTAGGAGGGTGTGGTCAGTAGTTTCTTCTGCTTGGAGGCATAGAGGGCACCGAAAGGGGCCTTCCCAGCCCCTTCTTCGGAGATTCTCTCCCGTTGGGATACTCTTGTGCGCCAGGGTCCAGCTGAAATGGTCAATTTTTGGGAGGGATCGATATTTCCAGACTGCTTTCCATCTTGTTGGATTTGGCATTGCAGTGGGAATTGAGTTGAAGAGTTGGTAACCATCTGCTGTGGTGTAAGCCCTGGCATTCCTGCCCCATCCTCGGTCATCCTTACCTGTTTTTTTTAAAGGGGCTTTGCCTTGGAGACACTTCTTGAGAGCGGCCCATTGATTATCTAGCACAGCTGGTCTATTTGGGACTACCCATCCTTTCCATGGGTGAGGTCTTTCATCTCCCCAAACTGATATGTCTGAGAGTGTTAAGATGTTTTGGCTGTCCATCCATCTTTTGAGTCCTTGTAGGTCCTGGTGTTGGTCTAACGGAGGATCACCCATTATTGAGTCTGTCCATATTCTTATTTTCCTTCCGTTTCTTGGCACCCAAGTTAGATGGGGGGTGAAGAGAGGGAGCACTTTTTTGCAAAGCGCGAAGATGGGAGAGCTTTTCACCTCTTTACCTGGGAGTTCTAAACTTCTGTCCCGAGCCCCTCGAAAGTATTTCTTCCAAAGCGCTCGCTTACTCAAAGTGGCTTTGCCGGTGATCATTTTCCAGAGAAGCTTTGCCCCTAACGCCAGATTTTGAGTCCTTGTATTTTTAAAATTGAGACCTCCTTCCATGAAGGATTTGGTGGTTTTTTCCCAACTAACCAAGTGCATCTTCTTCTTTTCCTGCCTGCCTCCTTCCCACAAGAAACGCCTCTGAAATGCCTCAAGGTTTTGGATAACTGTGGCTGGAGCTAGCAAGAGCGAGCATTGAAAGATGGGGAGGCTAGCCACTACARCCTTTATCAGSACTGTCTTTCCTGCTAAATTCAGCCAGCTGSCCCCCCAWRAGGTGAATTTRTTCTTGAGTTTTTCTRYRRTATGGMTCCARTGGGAAAYTCTTGGGGMAGATTTAAAGATTGGGACTCCCAAGTACTTGAAGGCCTCCCAGTTTGTGTGCCCYTCCATCCCTAGAACTCTTGTAACTCTCAGCATTTCACTTGGGGTGATGTTCCAGCCRTAAATKCTACTTTTGGACTGATTTATCTCGCTGCCAGAGACTGCTGCATAGGCGTCCAGCTCTTCCTTGAACTTTTTTGCTATGATTGGGCTTGCTCCCCCCAGCAGAAGCGTATCATCCGCAAATTGTGCATGGTTGATATCTTTCACCCCTCGTGCTATTCTTAGACCATGAAGATCTTTGTTAGTTTGGGAGTGTTCCAGTTGGTAGCTTAGAATTGAAGCTTGGAGGGCATATAGCAAAGGCGATAGTGGACAGCCTTGCCTTAGTCCCCTGGAGGCTTTGAAGAAGGCAGTTACCTTCGCATTCCCCAGGGGGGCTATCCAAGGGGATCCTATGCAGGCTTTTATCCAATTTATAAAATGTAAATCGAACCCAAACTTCCTCATAACTTCAAATAGAAAATTGTGTCTGACTCTATCAAAAGCATTTGCGAGATCTAGTTTAATGACCATACCTTTTTCTTTCCTTAGAACGCTGGAGTGGATCGCTTCTTGAACCAGGATGATGTTATCGGCGATATGCCTCCCTTGGACAAAGCCTCCTTGATTTTCAGGGACGTTAAGAGGGAGAACTTCCTTGAGACTGTTGGCTATTACTTTGGCAAGGATTTTATAGCTTGTGTTACATAAAGAGATTGGTCTGAACCTGTTGAAAGAGGTCGCTCCTTTTTCTTTCGGGATGAGTGCCAGAAAGGAAGAGTTAGTGCTTCCTCCCAACTTGCTGGCCTGCTGTGACTTTTGGATCATTTTGGTTAGGTCCTTTTTGATGATTTCCCAACACTTTTGATAGAATCTGGCAGTGAACCCGTCCGGTCCCGGAGCTTTGTCTGGGTTCATCTGGTCAAGGGCCTCCTTTATTTCTTGCTGTGAAACCTCTCTAATCAGCTTACTGTTAATGTCTTCATTTATTAGCTTTGGGATGAGCGTGAATGGGTAGCCTTGCTGGTCCAAATCTATGTCCTTTGGGTCTATGTATAGCTTCTCAAAAGTTTCATAAGCTGCTTGTTTAATGCTTCTGGATCTGCAATTGTTTTCCCTTGAACTTGAACTTCCGTCACTGCCTTGTATTGTTTCCTTGCTTCCGCCTGTTTGTGAAAGTAGGTTGTGTTGCGGTCTCCGTCTTTCAGCCATAAGCTTCTCGACTTCTGCCGCCAATAGTTTTCCTCCATTCTGCAGGCTTGGTGCCATTGCCTTTGAAGGATGTCCTCCTTTTGCAAGACTTCTGGGGTGATCTCTTGCTGTTCCATTGTATGCTGATGGGCTTCAAGTTGGCTTTGGGCTTCTAGTCGCATTGCTATTGGGCTCGTTTGGCTCTTGGCCCATGACTTCAGAGCATATTTCAGCCTTTTAATTTTTTCCTCCCACACGTAGGAAGCTGAACCTTGGACTGTGGTGGCCCATACTTTTGCTACTAGCGCTATGAATCCTTGATCATTTATCCAGTTTGGGATGAATCGAAAGGGGATGGGCCCCTTGACTTGATCTTTTTTGACTTCTAACCGAATCGGTTTGTGGTCAGATACACTATGGGCCAAAATTTCAACCTTTGCTTCAAGTCCTAGCAGCAAAAGGGAGCTTTGTACAAGAAATCTGTCCAATCTGGCAGCGATGTGCCCAGGACCAATTCTCTTACTGGTCCACGTGTAACGACCTTTGACTGGTTTGACATCAAGAAGGTCCCATGCAGAGGCTAAGTCCTCTACCCATTCTCTAGTCGGATCTCTCACTATCGAGCCGCCCCTCTTCTCGTCCTGGGCTAGGGTAACATTTAGATCTCCACCCACGATGATATTGGTGAGATTGTTTTGCTGGAGGTATGCCTGCAAGGATTCCCAACAATGTTTTTTTTCACCTAATAATT
>JASDQU010739190.1:227693-251391 GCA_032191745.1 Picea mariana | reverse complement strand
TGGTTCCTCCTTCTTCTTAATATCTGTAAGAAGTTCCTTCCCACTCATGAGAAGTACAGTGTTTCTCATCTTCGGTTTTGTTTCTTTATCTTTGATTGGAGGCAACATGTGAGTTCTCCCATTCTTCTCTAGGGTGTATGTGTTCATTCTCCCGTTATGAATCACATTCCTGTCATATTGCCATGGTCTACCCAGCAATAAATGACAAACATGCATAGAAATAACATCACAAAGTATTTCATCTTTATACCCTCCTATTTTAAACTCAACTAAACATTGTTTAGTGACATTTAACTGATGTCCTTTTTGCAACCACGACACTCTGTATGGGTTTGGATGATCAATCGTTTCCAGCTCCAACTTTTCTACCATCTCTGTAGAAACGAGATTATCCGTGCTACCACTTTCTACAATGACTTTACATTTCCAGTCTTTGGTTTTGCACGTAGTCCGAAAAAGTCTGTTTCTTTGGACTGAACTCTCCACCTCCTTCTTTGGTGTCAAAAGATCTTTTCGCATCATCAATGATCTTCCGCCTTCAGCATCCTCTACCTCAAAATTTCGGCTTTGTGCTTCAACAATGTGAGTCTCTCCTTCCTCTTTCTTCTTTTCTGGACATTCATAAGACTTGTGTCCGACCTTTCCGCATGTGAAGCATTTTATCACTCCACTTCTTCCTCTTCCTCTACCTCTAGTACGAGGAAAAATGTTGTTATCAACATACTTCCCTCTCTATCCAACATATTTCTCTCTATGTGAGATTCCACCTCTCTCAATCTGAGGTTGAGGTTTCTTCCATTCTTCCTTAGGCTTTTGATTCCTATCTTGGGAAACTGATTTTCCTCTGGGCTGACTTCTGCCTTGGCCTCTTTGACCCTGCTTTTGGCTCAGCTTCTCTTCATCTTTTAGAGCCATCTAAAAAGCATCTTCCACCATTCGGATGGTTATCATGCTCATCTCATCCTGAATTTTGTATCTTAGGCCATTCATATACCTGGCAACCTTTTCATCATTACTTTCATGATGACCTGCTCTGATGTTCACCCTGTAGAACTCTTCAGTATATTCCTTCATTGTCATCAGCTTCTGTCTCAAATTTTGCATTCTTCGAAACAGAGTAATCTGGTAATCCCTGGGAATGAATTTTGCCTTCATCTTCGCAATCATCCTATCTCAACTCTTGATTTTATGCTTACCTTGGCAATGTCTGTCAGCTTGTAGTTCATCCCAGCACAATGTTGCATGTCCTTTGAGTCTCGTGACAACATGTTTGACCTTCTTGTCCTCTTCGACATCTTCATAGTCAAAATATATGTCCAGAGCTCTAACCCAGTCTAGAAGCTCTTCAACATCCAAGTTTCCCTCATAAACTAGAATGTCCATTTTGGCTCCTGCGCTCATTCTTGCAACAGCTCTAATCAAGCATTCATTTGTTGCATCTTCTCCTGTGACTTCTTCTTAATGTCCGACATTGTCTCCACTTTCAGACTCACTGACATATCCAACATCAGCTGTGCGCCTTTGTTTTATTTCCATGTCCACGAGTCTGGCATGAATGTCATGCAGATCTCTTTCCACTTCTAGATTCTGCACCTGCCTGCCCCTTCCTTATGGCATTTCCCTATCCTCTAGTGGATCGGGTGTTTATCTGTCCCTTCTCCTCGGTGGTGTGGCTGAAATTCCTTCTCACTTTTCCTTCCTGAAATACACAAACAAGAATCAGGCTCTGATACCACTTGATGGCGCTGCACCCAAACACCTACCTCAGTAGGTCCCGCGCCTGACCTCCTGGTATTAAGGGTCATTCTAATTTCACCTTTGAGCCGAAGTGGCTCTTTCGATTCCTTGTTGGAATCTATGTTAAAACCCGATCCACAGGTCCTTCCTTTTCTTTCACGGCCTCTGTATATACGACCGTTAATCTACCCAACAAAATTTCGGGTTTCGAGACTTCTTATTTCCCGATGTCACGAGAACCACTGTCCCCGTGATCTCCCGATCACTGAAATGTCGATTTCCCGAAATGGCCTTTCTCGTATTAGCCCTTCCTGGCTATCCCTTAGTCCATGTGACCATTACTCATAAGATCGTAGTCCTAATTCCCAGCCTCTTGCTTACCTTTCGTGATTTCGAGCTTTCAGATGCCGAAATGCATGGACCTCTTGTCCTCAGAATCCTCGAATCTCCGAACCCCGATTTCCCAAAATATTAATTCTCCTGGGCTTTTCCACCTTTTCGTGATTTCNCATGAAATCAAATGCCGAAATGATCCGCATCCTATCCTCTTGATCCCCGAGTTTCGATATCAATTTTGGCTTCTCATCTTTCGCGAGTTCGCAAGTTGCGATGTCATGCAACTCTGCTCCACTAACCCCGAAATCCCGATTCTCTATTTCCTGAAATCCCAAAATGTCAAACTCTGACACGATTCCGGTGTTGGCCCCATAACTAGACTTTCCACCTTTTCGGGACTTCGCACTTCGTGATTTATCGAGTCTTAATGCAAAGATTTCGGGACCTCAGTTCATGAAACCCTGAAATGGAAATCCTCGGGAAAATCCAACGGCCCTTGTTGGCTTGGATCTACGACTCTGCCTCTCCTGAGCTTGAACATTTGAAAGCAGTCATAACCCCCTTGCTTCTCTATCAGATCGGATGGCTGGCGGTACTTTGGAAATTATCTATGGAGAATTTTGACCGTCCTTCTCTTCCCTTGAGAACTTCTATGAAATTTAAACAAAATATTTCTCTGCGTGGAACTTTTCCTCTTGCAACATGATGTCGCTACACCTCCTTTCAATTCTTCAAGGCACTTAGCCTCTTGCTTCCTTTCGACGACTTCGAAGGTTCGAACCCTTCTGAGGTTTTCCACGACTTCGAGTCTTTGAGAAAAACCCCTGTTGACACTCCTTGCGACAGACCTTCAAACACTTTCAAGTGTTGAACTCCTTTCGACTCTGCGCACTCATTGCAACATCAGTCTCTCAACAAGTCATTCAGGTTACAAACCCCTGAAGCTTCACTCGGCCTGCACACACTTTGCACAGCTCCTGTGCTTAACTACACTTTTGAGGAAATGAGGACAAAAGCTATCCTATTTGAGATTTCAGAGACAAACCTCCGAACACTTTTTCAACGCACTCCTTGCGGACAATTCAACTGCACTCCTTCCAGGAACTCTCACTCAGACAGAAAAACAATTGAAACTCATTTCCTAACTCCTTCTCTCTCAGACTTCAAACATAATCCTGAAATCATTCATACACAACATAGGAAGCAAATGTATAACAGAAACAGTAAAACCATGAACATACCATTCAACATACACATACAAGAAACAAATACAATGCCATGAATCTGAATTAAGACTTCTTCTATTAACTCAAATCTCTGTACATGGGTGTTTTTCAAACACAGTTTCTCTGCTCCAGCTCTGTATGCTCTTCTCTTGGTAATGTTCTTCACTATCATACAATAATACAATGAGGGTGTCTATATCCCATTTTCCCTCTTTCACTCTAAACTGTCTAATCTACGTATTAAACTCTATTTACTTACATTTATTACACATAAAGGCTCCTACCTACTATGGACAAGAGAGGATCTCTCAAGGTCCTTTTACAAGAATACAAGCATGCCTCCACTTAATGACTTCATTAATATTTCAAAACATTTTCAAAAAAAAATGTGCTCGGTGCTTTTCCAGCTGTCTCTTATCTCCGCGCTGGCTCATTGCTGGCTATGCTTGCATGCCCTTGCGATGCTCCTGCATCAAAGTTATCTTGGCGTCATGCATGCATTTACCCGCTGCCAGCATACCTGTTCAGTATCCCAGTGGGTTTACAAGCACTTCCCACAGCTCTCTGAAAATTTATTTAGTTTTTTAAAGATATTTAATAGAGCAAGGTGACGCTGAAAATTCTAGTATTTTAACACATCTTAGTATGTCACAGACCTTGAAGAAATTTCTTAGTTGTCCTTCATCAAGATTTAGAAATAGTTAGTTAATAAAACCGACTTTCAAGAGAAGGGAGACATCTTTGAGTTATTCTCTTAAGGAACAGGGACAACGTAAAATGATCTTTTATGGATGATCATGAATACCTTCAGTTGCAGATTGAATCAAGAAATGATTTTCAAACAACAAGTTATCTTCACATGGCTTCAAACTCAGAGAAATACCACAATTTATGTTTAAACAACTTTTAGCAGTTATTTTGAAGGGGAAATTTTTCTGTTCTCTTCGTCTGAGCTAGCCCATGATGTAGGCATGTGTGTTTCAAAAAGAAAGACCGATAAGCATAAAGGAAAAATAAAAAAAAAACCAGCAAAGAAAAACAAACATCAAACAAAAAAAAAAATATTTACGTAGTGTGCATGGGAGCGTGATCAGGCAAAGTACCTTTTTAGAGCTTGGCCAATCACTGGAAAGGTGTCTGGCTGTCCCTCTAAATTCTGTAATCAGAAGGATCTGGGACCCAATTTCTCAATAATTAAAAATGGTCCTAACCACAAGTTCAGAAACTTAGTATGCTCTCCTTTTCCCTCATGAGGTTTGTCCCATTTTAGGACAAGGTCACCTACCTCAAAATTTCTGTTAGAGGCAGAATTGGAATCAAACTAGTTTTTAACAATGAGTTGATGCTGATCCAATTTCCGTTTTGCTTGAGCCCTCACATCTTCTAATTTTAACAAAGTGTTAATTCGACTCTCCAAAGAGGGACATTGTTCTTCCTGTACTTTCTGCGATAACTGCAGAGATGTAAGAAGGACATGTGGTGGAAGAATCGTCTCTCTGCCGTAAAAAAGAAAGAAAGGTGAGTTACCCACAACAGTTTTAGGAGTTACTCTATCAGCCTAGATTGTGTTTAACAATGCGTTTTGCCAATTTTTATGGTTTTCGAAGACAATTCTCTTGATAATTTTGATCAGATTTTTATTAGTTGATTCTGCCAAACCGTTGCCTTGGGGGTTAAGCTGGTAGAGTACTTTAATTTAATTCCTTTTTCTAGAGAGAAATCACTCATTTCAAGAGACTAAAAATAAGAATCATTATCAAATACCAGGCATTCAGGGATACCAAAATGAGTAATAATATTTGAATTCAAGAAGGATATTACCTGGCTGGTATTTATAGCTTTTAATGGGGCAGCCTTAGACGACCTGGTGAAGTAATCTATGGATGTTATGATATATTTATGCTACTACAAGGATGGTGGATTGATTGGGCCTATAATATCCAAACCCCACTGCTGAAAAGGGGAGTTTACCGAAACTGGTTGCAAAGAGAAAGCTGGTTTCTGTATCCGTCTGGATGCTTTTTGACAAATCAAACACTTACAACATAAAGCATGAGCGTCTTTAAAAAGGGTAGGCTAGTAATAACCTGCTCTTAATACTTTATGGGTAGTGGAGTCCCCACTGAAATGCCCACCTGCTTCCCCATGATGTAATTCCAATCAGACTTTTTCTGCTTCATCTTTCTCAAGACAGTGCATTAGTACTCCATCAAAATTTTGACGAAACAAAATACCATTAATCAGCTGAAAAGAAGCAAATTTTAATCTTAGTGCTCTCCTTTTTGTGGGATCAAGGTGACGGGGAGATGATCTGTGTATAAGACAAAATTTTATGTCATCGTACCAGGGACTAACAGGGTTTTGCGCACAACAGATTTGATTTTGATAGTGTTGTCCTGGATTTAACATATCATTTTTCTCTTGTTGTCCTACATCTGAATCAGTGACCAATTTGCATAAACCTTGGCCTCTTACAAATTTTGCTGGGGTAATTTCTATGTCATATTCTTGTAAGGATGTGACCCAGTTTGCCCTTATTTCGCCTAGTTCTTTTTGTACTAACAAATTTCTGACAGCTGGGTAAGGGACAATGATTTTCGTCCTAGATTTCAACAGATAAGATCAGAAGTGATTTACTTCTTTAAAAACAACATAGGCTTGCTGATCTACTGCTGGGTAATTAAGTTCCACCCCCTTGAAGGCTGAATTCATAAAGGCGATTGGGACCTCGTTGTTTAAAGAGTTCTTTTGAGTTAGGACAACAATGTAAGATCGGTCAGAGGCAAACGTGTAGAGGGTGAAGTCTTGCGAAAAGTTGGGCTCATTAGAGAAGGAGCGTCTATTATGGCCTTTTTTATTGAATCAAAAGCCTGGCTTTCTAAAGGTCCCCAATGGTACTGTGCATCCTTTTTTATTAAGTTTTGTAATGGTCTCACCATTTCTGAAAAGTTGAGGACGAATCTCCTAACAAAGTTTATCTGACCTAAGAAAGATTGCATGGACTTTTTTGACGAGGGAGGGGGAAGTTTCGAAATGACTTGAGTTCTTTCAAGGTTGATAATCATCCCTTCACTCAATACAATGAATCTGAGGAGCTTACCTTGTTCTAATGCAAAGATAGATTTTTTAGGATTCAAAGAAATGTCGTACTTAAGACATTGCTATAGAACGGATCTTAGATGAGTTAGTTGATCTTCTTTATTTTTAGAGAAGATGGTGACATCATCTAGGTAAAATACTACAGATTGATTGATTAAGCCTCAGAAAGCGATGTCCATCACTCTCGGGAAAGTGGCACCGGTGTTTATGAGTCCAAATGGCATCTTTCTATAAGCATAGGTGCCCCATGGAGTACAGAAAGTAGTTTTGAGTTGGTATGAGGGAGACATAAGGACTTGGTTGTACCCTGAAAAACCATCCAACAAGGATAATATTTTAAAACCAGATACCTGTTGAAGGATCTGTTCCATGGGAGGGACAGGGTAGTTGTCTTTATCAGACGCTTGGTTAAGATTTCGAAAATCGACACATAGTCAGATTTCACCACTCTTCTTTCTGACAGAGACAAGATTAGAGACCCATTGTGTGTTCCTAACTGGGAAAATTATCTTAGCGTTCAAGAGTTTTTTTAATTCCTTCTTGACCGTTGGTTTGAGTTTTGGGTGCATTTTCCTTAATTTTTTTTGAAAAGGTTGGGTTTGGAGTTTCATGGGAATAACATGTTGTATGATGTTAGGATCAAAGGTTTTTAGGTCGTCGTAATTCCAAGCAAAAAAATCTTTGAATTCCTTAAACAACTTAATAAATGCTATTTTTTCTTGCTCAGAACACCCCAACCCTAAATTAATGCACTGTGGATTGTCTTTAGTTCCAAAATTTACTTTTTCATGCGTCAAGGACGAACTATTTGTTTTACAGTTCACAGATTTTATGAACTTGTCGTGAAGATCATAAAATTTTTCTAATCTAACCACAGATTTCGGGATAGAGTTTACCATGTCTGATGAAGATTCTGGAGATCTTGGATCTGGTGTTATCGTAAAGTCACAAATATTTTCGTCATGGGTTCCTTTGTTGATCACCGTGCCCTAGAATGTTTCTTCCATATGCAGAAAACTTATAATCTGTTGATTGCCATCGAAGACTCTCCAATTCGTGATGTTGTCTGGGATGGAAGGTCTGAACAACAGTTAGACGGAAAATGCATTCGGAGATAAGCCTTTTGATGGAAAAAGTTTTGAAGCAATGTTAGCTAACAAATCATCTTCCGAATTATTCAATCTAGGAATAAAATTTATGTTAAATGCAGAAAAATTGTTCATCAAATTCCATACCTCAGTTTGATAGCTTTTAAGGTGCGGAGATAAACAATGGATATAATATTTTATCTGTCTAACCACGATTTCCAAATCACCAAAGATAGTCAAATTTTGAATGTTCAGTCTAATTCTTTTTTGAGGTGTTGCAGGAGTGCCTCATATTCGTCCGTGTTGTTCATACATTCAAATTCTATCCGGCAAGCAATCATAGTCGTATTACCTGCTGGATCAATGAGCATGCTCCGTGCACCAACTCCTTCTTTGGATTTTGACCCATCAAAGTAAAGAGACCATATTTGATTTTCGTCGAGTGCATGTGACCACTGAGAGAAGGCTATTGACTACATGCATGTCATAGCTTCAGATTGTTGTTCCGGGTCAGTAATGGTAGAAGTTTCGGCCATGAAATTTCCGAAAAAAGTATCCATCCCTTGTATTTCAGGTGAATTGGCAGAAGGAGTGAATGGTTTATTGGGATCATTTAGATAAGTCATTGTGAACTTTAGATATCGTTCACGATTTACCTTGATTCTGTTAGGCCTTCCATTCTCGGGCAGCCACAAGTGAGACCAATCCATTGCAAAATAGCCATGTAATTGTTTTGACCAATCTCTACTTAAAAAAAAACCATAAAATTCTGGGATATCTACAACAATAATATCAATCACTTGATGAACTTTAGGATTAGACTACAATATTATAAGCACATTTCTTAATTCGCCTATCACTTTAACACTAGTTCGATGAAGTTGGATAATTTTCAAGCTGGATGGTTGAACTTCGGCAGTAATCTTTTGACAGACAGACCAAGGCATTACGTTAGATGACGCACCTGAATCTACCATACAATTATGTACATTCCTATTGAAAATTTCAAAAGTCAACAAAAATGGAGGGACATTTCTGCGAGTATTAACGGTGGAAGTTTGTTGTTTTTTACTCGCAGCCTCTGAAACTGGTTTATCTACATTTGTTACATTATTTACAGGAAGGTTTCTTTTATCATGAGGCTTAGATGTAGTTTTGGTAGAGGCCTTCTGAGGAATTTTGAGGCTGTTTTGAACACCTTTGTTGCTATTCGGATTGCTATTTTTGCTGTTCTCTGCAATATTCTACGACATTTTTTGCAGAAGAAAAGGGAATTTTAATAATTCATAAATAGAAATGTTATCCCTAAGCTTTGTTAGATCCTCAACCAAATCATAATCTAAACTTGGGTTTACTGAATTCTGTTTAGTCTTAATCGATTTAGACTATTTTGGAGGCAAATTCGTAGTGATTTCAGAAGAAGGCTTATTTGTTGTCTTGCTCCTAGTATTGTAAGGATGCACTGTTTCGAAATTAGCTTGAAAAATTCTATCCGAGAAATGTCTAAACATATTCGGAGAGGATTCATCTTCTTATACCGTCTCTTGTTCAGCTACTTCTTCAGGAATATTGGGAGGAATCAAGTTATCATGGGCTTCTAGGATCGCTTGAATAGCAAATTGCAAGCTTTCTAGATTTAGGGCTTCAGTATTTGAATTAGGTCGGTTGGTGGGAAAAGGCTTCCTGAAAGGGGGTTTGTAAGGCCCTTTTTCTCAAAGAATCTTCTTCAGCTGATCTTTTCAAATCTATAACTTGGTTGGACAATTTCTGAACGATTTTCTGTAAGTTTTCTAAATCCGAACTCTCAGGTTGAGCTTTGTTTTGGGAAGGTCTAGGAAGGATTTCGATTTTCTTTTTGGAAGATAAACTAGTCTCTATATCATTGTTAGTAGTGTATTTTAAACTGATAATGTCTTTCTCGATCTGACTGGCCTTTTCAAAGGCTTCTATCAACGTGGCTTTCTTGGATCTCTTTACCCAAATGGATATGTTTTGATGTAAGGCTTTCGTGTAGTATGCAACTATAAGATTCTTGGTAGGCATCGAATTCGTAGGGATTCGGTTCTTTAGTGTGAGGAACCTTTGATTAAAGTCTTTGATCTTTTCTTTGTGGTTCATTTTTAGACTAGAAAGCTCCATGACTAGAACTTCAGGAGACTTGTCATCTCCAAACTTTTCAAGGAAACAGGATTCAAATTTCTCCCATGACACGATGGTGTCGAGCTGTTGGGAAAAGTACCAGGCAGAGGCATTTACTTCAAAGGTGTAGGGAAACAATCTACAAACTATGTCTTCGTCCTCAACACTACAGAGTCTAATGGCTAACATAAAATTTTTGATGTGATCTTCAGAGATCTGTTTGGAGTCCGGGTCAAACTTAGGGAGCCATTTCTTCAGGTGTTTGGGCAAAGGATGTTGAGGCCTAGGTATGGCCACTGCATCTTGCTCAAGCAAGGGTCTGGCGGGATTGTTCAGATTTTCCATAGGTGTGGGTGGTGTCGAAGGCTGGGATGAAGAACTGCCTTCGTCCGAGGATTCTTCTTCAGAAGAAGAAGGAGATGAAGGAGGTGGTGACGGTGGAATACCAGATCCTCCTACTGCAGGAGTCAGGATTGGATCTGTAGGGTTTAAGGTAAGGTCAGTACGTCCAAGTTGTTCTCTGATATCAGAGAAGTCTAATGGTTGATTCAAAGGTCATTTTGGTTGTCTTATACGGGCTAAGGCACTGTACGTTCTTATGAGGGATTGGTGAACAATCTCTTGTATGTCACCACTCGAAGGATTTGAAGTTACCGGTTCAACCGTGATCCCTAGATCATCGTTTGATGTGGTTGTTGTTTGAGGGACAATGTTGTCGTCTAAACGACTTCTAGTTACTATAGGTGAGAGGGTAGGTGGGGGAGGATTCTTACGACCTCCTCGTGCCATTAATAGTTTTCAGGCCCTCCTTCTAGCGCCATTTGTTGACAGGAGAAATTAACCGCTTGTCAACTGGAGGAGTGAATCCGGTCTAGGGTTGTCCAATTAACCCAAGACGTTTGGATTAATTCACTCTGACGGGTTTAGCGGCTCCATTGGCCGATCTAAGTCCTAAAGAAAGAGAAAAAATAACTGAAGGAAAAACAAGGATCTAATAAATGACAATCGCTAACAAATATACACACATCTAATATACATCTGTAGTTTAACTAATTAATACTTATAAAATAACTCTACTTATCATATGCACAATATATAAAAATAATTCTATTTCTAATATATATAATATGTACAAAATGCAAATTTTAATCTAAATCCATGAAAATCAAATGTAAATTGATTTTTTAAACAACAGTAAATCTATTATCTAATCTTTTTGATTTGTTTTCTTATAATGTTTATATAAAATAAATCGGATATCAATTTATCTAATTAAACAAAAGAAATAACAGATGGTAAAAAGTGTTTTAAATATAGGGAACTTCTATATTTATTATGATAATGAAATCAAATAACAGGCTGACCTGTTGTCGCATCCAATATCTGTTCGATGTGTAGCATCCAGTCACCTTATCTGACGAGGTAAACCTGCGACAGATCTTAGGATTGCTCCCAATAAATATGAAGCAATAATGATGGAATTTGAATGACAGAACACATAAGAGATATGATCACAACAATCTCATAATTTTACAAGCAACCACAATAGGCAAGTATACCAGATGGATGTCAAGTCATCTTTCCTGAATGGTTTCTTAGAAGAAGAAGTTTATAATGATCAGCCACCTGGATTTGAAGTCCAAGAGTAGCCAGCCAAAGTATATCGGTTGAAGAAAGCCTTGTATGGTTTAAAGCAAGCTCCAAGAGTTTGGTACAGTAGAATTGACACTTACCTGATCAAAAGTGGTTTCAGTAGAAGCCAAAATGAGCCAAATCTTTACACCAAAATAGATCAGCACAGTAAAATTCTGATTGTATGTTTATATGTTGATGACATGATATATACTGGAAATCTTGAGTTAAACAGTTTTAAACATGC
Source organism: Picea mariana (assembly GCA_032191745.1). Classification (NCBI taxonomy): domain Eukaryota; kingdom Viridiplantae; phylum Streptophyta; class Pinopsida; order Pinales; family Pinaceae; genus Picea; species Picea mariana. The sequence goes on along the minus strand of JASDQU010739190.1, from coordinate 239,887 downwards.
CATGCAATCTAAGTTTGAGATGACAGATCTTGGCATAATGAAATAGTTTTTGGGAATTGAGGTTGATCAATCAACCAAAGGCATTTTTGTCTGTCAACAAATGTATGCAACATACATCATCAAAAGATTATGCATGGAAGACTGCAATCCAACAAAAACTCCTATACCCCTAGGCACAAAATTGAGCAAGAAAGATGAAGACCCTACAGTGGACCCTACCCTGTACAAAAGTTTAGTAAGAAGTTTGTTGTATCTTAAAGAAACTAGGCCTGATATTATGTATGCAACCAACCTTGTTTCCAGGTTTATGGAATCCCCCAAAGATTCACACTGGAAAATGGTGAAATGGATTCTGAGATATGTTGTAGGCACTCTCAATTTTGGCTTATGGTACACTCAGTCTGTTGATAATCATCTCTTTTTTTACACAGACAGTGATTTTTCACGAATCCTAGATGATAGGAAAAGCACCTCAAGACATGCTTTTCACCTAGGCATGAACTTGATTTCATGGGAATCAAAGAAGCAATCCATTGTATCAATATCTTCTGCAGAGGCAGAGTATGTCACTGCTACCTCAGCTTCCTGTCAAGCTGTGTGGATGAGTAGAATATTGAATGATATGTCACATACAGAAAAGGAACCAACCCCTATCTTCTGTGACAACACCTCAACAATTGCTCTATCCAAAAATCGTGTGTTTTTTTTTTTTTTAGTGAGAAGCAGAGAATACAGAGAAAGAGAAGAGAAGAAAATAGTATTCAGTATATTGAGTATGTGATAAAAGAGTGCTTTGAGAAAAGGGAAAAGATATGAGATAAATAGGCTCAAGCAAATCAAGAAACGAAAGTACAGCTGTCCAAAACAGCTGGCAGTGTACAGTCAGAATGTTGAAGTTACATTATATTTAACACTCCCTCTTAAACTCAACAGTTACAATCATCAGCACTGATTATGCCCAAGTGTTGTCTCTGAAAATCAAAAACGGATTTTCCTAGTGGCTTTGTGAAGATATCTGCAAGGTGATCTCAAGAGACACATAATTGAAGTGCTATGTCACCATTATTGACTAGCTCGCGGATGAAGTGAAAGCGAGTGTCAACATGCTTTCTTTTCTTGTGAAACACATGATTTTTGGATAGAGAAATTGTTGAGGTCTTGTCACAGAAGATAGGGGTTGGCTCCTTTTCTGTATGTGACATATCGTTCGATATTCTTCTTAGCCACACAGCTTGACAGAAAGTTGAGGTAGCAGTGACATACTCTGCCTCTGCAGAAGATATTGACACAATGGATTGCTTCTTTGATGCCCATGAAATCAGGTTTATGCCTAGGTGAAAAGCATGTCCTGAGGTGCTTTTCATGTCATCTAGGCTTCTTGCAAAATCATTGTCTGTGTAACCAGAGAGATGATTATCATTAGACTGAGTGTACCATAAGCCAAAATTGAGAGTGCCTGCAACATATCTCAGAATTTGTTTTGCCATTTTCCAATGAGAATATTTGGGGGATTATATAAACTTGGAAACAAGGCTGGCTGCATACATAATATCAGGCCTAGTTGTTGTAAGATACAACAAACTGCCTACTAAAATTTTGTACAGGGTAGGGTCCATTGTAGGGCCTTCATCTTTCTTGCTCAATTTTGTGCCTAGGGATATAGGAGTTTCTGCTAGATTGCAGTATTCCATGCAAAATCTTTTGATGATGTCTGTTGCATACATTTGGTGACAGACAAAAATGCCTTTGGTTGATTGATCAACCTCAATTCCCAAAAAATATTTCATTATGCCAAGATCTGTCATCTCAAACTCAGATTGCATGGCATGTTTAAAACTGGTTAACTAAACATTTCCAGTATATATCATGTCATCAACATATAAACATACAATCATAATTTTACCATGTTGATCTGTTTTAATGTAAAGAGTTGGCTCATTTTGACTTTTGCTGAAACCACTTTTGATCAGGTAAGTGTCAATTTTGTTGTACCAATATCTTGGAGCTTGCTTTAAGCCATACAAGGCTTTCTTCAACCGATATACTTTGGTTGGATGCTCTTGGATCTGAAATCTAGGTGGTTGATCGACATAAACTTCTTCTTCTAAGAAAAAATTCAGGAAAGATGACTTGACATCCATATGGTATACTTGCCATTTGTGTTTTTCAATCTGCCTTTTTTCATTGAGTTTAGTTTTTTAAACCTACTTGACACCAATACACTTCTTGTGTCTGGGAAAATAAACAAGATCCCATGTCTTGTTCTTCTCAGTGGATTCAATCTATTGCTTCATGGCTTGAACCCATTATGGCTCCTTAGTTTCTTCTTTATAAGATGTAGGTTGACATGAAATTAATGCAAAAAAATTGTGCTGTTCAATGTCATCCAACCACTGATGGATTTCTTTCAAACTTCAAGTTCTCTGATTTTGAAGTTCAGAAGATGAGTCTTTGCTTGAAGTTGATTGATCCTGAGAATTTTCAGGTTGTCCTTGTACCTGCAATCTTGGAAGAGCAGGTTGATGTATTGGTTGTCCTGAATTTTCTATGTTTTCAGCAGTGGGCAGCAATGGATTTTGACTGTCCATTTGCTGATTTTCAGATTCATTCCAGAGTTGATTTTCCATAAATTTTACATCTCTGCGGAGAATTTTTTTCTTTGAGATTGGATTGTAAAGCCTGTAAGATTTAGATGTTTCACTATATCCAGTAAAGATGTATTTCTCACTTCTATCATCAAGTATCTTCCTTAATTTGGAAGAGATGTGAGTGTATGCTATGCATCTGAATGTCCTTAGATGAAGAACATTTAGCTTTGTCCCACTCCATTCTTCTTGAGGGACTTTCATCTTTAGACTAGTGGTTGGAGATCTATTCAAGAGATAAGCTGAGCATGCTACTACTTCAACCGAAAAAGTATTTGACAAACATTTCTCTTTGAGTAAGCTTCTTGCCATGTTCATTATTGTTTGGTTTTTCCTTTTAGCCACTCCATTCTGTTGTGGAGTATACCTAGCTATAGTTTGCATGATGATGCCTTGTGATTTATAGAAATTTGCAAATTCGTTGGAGTTGTATTCTCCTCCTCCATCTGACCTGAGGGATTTTATATATTTTCCACTTTATTTTTCATCTTCTGCTTTGAATTTTGCAAAAGTTTCAGACTTGTGTCTGAGAAAATAGATCCAGATTTTCCTACTAAAGTTATCAATAAACGTTAGAAAATAAAGGCTACCACCTATTGACTCTATTTTCATTGGTCCACATAAGGTCAGTGTGAACAAGTTCAAGATGTTGTTTGGCTTGAGTGGAGGACTGTGGAAAACTAGTTCTCTTATGTTTTCCAAGTATGCAAGACTCACATGGGGGATTTTTCTCTTAGAAGATAGGGAGACCTTTGACCATGGAGTGATTCTGTAGAAGACTTACACTTTGAAAGGGTATATGTCCAAATCTTGTATGACAAACCATATTTTTATTGGGGGTGGATGCACTTTGTGCATATGTTTGGATCAGATTTGCAGTTCTGAGGGTCAGGGGAAGCATCCTATTTAAGTCATGTGGATTTCAGAAATCAATTTTTCTGCTGGGGGTTTTATCATTTATCCTGCATGATGCTCCCTCAAAAAGTACCTTATATCCATGTTCAATGAGCTATCCTACACTTAACAGATTATGTTTCAGATCTGGAACATGGTAGACATTGTTTATGTCTTTCTTTACATTTTGTTTAGTAAGAAAGGTACAGTTCCTTTTCCTTGAACTTTGACTAAAGAATCATTTCCAAGTGTAATATCAGAGGAAATTGAAGAATCAATGCATGAAAGTAAATCTTTGTTACCTGTCACGTGATTGTTGCATCCATTGTCCAGCAACCAGAGATCTTTAGGTTGTTCTTCAGTCTTGCGGCATGAGAGAAACATACCTTCTAAGGTTTCTCTTGTATGATTTGAGACATGTGCTCTGCCTGAGAGCTGATCTTCTTGCTTCTTCTGGCATTTAAATTCATAGTGTCCAAAATTGTTGCAGTAATAACATTGTATGCTTGATTTGTCATTTGATCTTCTCCCTCTGCCTCTTTGAGGTAGTAAACTCTAATTCTGATTCTGTCGTCTATGACCTTGGAAATTTGATTCGGGATCTGTTGTCTATGTCCTCCACTTGAGTGAGGGTTACTTGGACTGCTCCCTCTTCCTTGGTGACCTCTGCCTCTCCCTTTGTTGAAAGAGAATTGAGTTTTGAAGGCATTGGTGATTGACTCATCTGTAAGATGCAGTCTGGTCTCGTATGTCAACAAGGAACCAATTAGTTCATCTGTTGAAAAACGTGACAGATACTTGGATTCAAGGATTGTTGTAATGACCATTTTGAATTTATTTGTTAAAATTCTAAGAAATTTCTCAACAATGAGTTGATTAGGGATGGCTTCACCAGTCAATCTGATCTGGTTCATGATTCCCATGACTCTGGTCATAAACTGATCAACATTTTCAAACTCTGTCATTCTTAAAGTCTCGAATTGCATCTGCAAGGTCTGTAGTTTGGCTATTTTGACCCTGTCATTTCCTTGGTAGGATGATTTAAGGATGTCCCACGCCTGTTTTGAAGTAACAACGCGTGTGATTTTTGAGAAAATTGAGTCATCCACTGAATTTTGAATCAATAAGTTGGCTTTATTCTCTCTGTTCCTCTGTGTTTCCTGAGTAGTTGTCTGTTGGTTGGTCATGGCAGGAAGGTTTGCTGGATCTGGTTCCACATATTCAAGATCCATTGGATCCCAACACTCTTGTGCTTGCAAGAAGGATCTCATTTGAAGAGAAAAAAAATCATAATTCTTTCGAAGAAGAATCGGTCCTAAATTGCTAGACGTGGCCATCTTTAAAAAAAAATTTAACACAACAGAAAAAGAATTGATAGAAAATTTTGTGTTTACCTATTTCCTGCGCGAAAATCGGGTCTTCAAATTTCTTGAAGTGACTTCAGACTGAAATACCTAGTGTAGACTACTTATTTGACTTCGATCTGGCTAGATCTAACTATCTGAGCGGAAGATATACTGATTCAAGGCTCTAAGCTCTGTTATTTTGGAACTATAGCAACTGTAATGGCGAAATCGATCCAAATGCGAACTCAGACCCGTGCGAATAAGAATTGAGCACGAGATCCTTCCTTATGTGACCACTACCTATGACCACTGGATTAGCTCACAAAGAGCGCGTGGTGTTTCACGACCTCAAGAGTATAGGTGTGTGAGCCACTCTTGATTCTCCAACTCTCGAACCCCAAAAGGGGCTTAACGAGCCCTCAACTCCACTCGTATCCTTCCTCCACATGACCACAGTGCTATGACCATGGTCCACTTTTAGAATTTCACGGTTAGCAAAGTTGTGATGCAACTCCAACCTTTCCTCCTTGGAATCCTGAAATCTGAAACTCTGATCTATCTTCTGTTGTGGATCGACCCCAGATCATCCTATGATTTGACGGTCCAGATCCTTTCGGGATTTCGCGGATCAGTATTTCACAACATTTGAACTCTCATCATGATGTTCTCCAAACCCCGAACTCCGAAATGACAAAATTTTGGAGCCTCCCAAATCAATGGTTCACGCTCCTCTGGATCTAATGGTCCAAATTTCGTGGAAATTTCATGTTTCGCGAAGTCAAACGACTTGCACCTCTATCCTCCCGATTCTTGATTTCCCGATTGTGTTAGATTGACAGCTCACAATCTTTCTCGATCTAATGGCTCAGATCAAGTTATGATTTCGTGATTCGTGAATTATCACCGCAGTGTTCTCTGACCTTTACTCCCTGCGAGTCAATGAAATGCCGAGGTCTCGCCATGTGTCCTTCTTGATGGATGATCCCAACGATTTTGGGATTTTGTGACTTCGCAAGTCATCTTTTATCCTATGCGCTAAAGAGGACTGAGCCTCTTGCATTTTCTTTCGGATCCAAAAGCTATCAGTCCTCTATGCTAGATCTGACGGCTGCAAAACTTTTTCCTTTTCTGCGTGCTCCTCGTCCTTTCTGAGCTTGATCGATTTCTTAGATCTATTCACAGGGTCAGTCTTATGGATGTTATGTTTGTCCTTTGCTGCTTTGGCTTGTCCTTTGGAATTCTTTGCAGAATTCTCTCCGTAAGAAGGAATTTCACGAATTCTTTAAAGAACTTACGAAGTTTTTCTCTTCTGCAGCTCTGTTTCCTCAAGATTTTATGAATTTCATGATTCTTTGCCTTCTGTAGCTCTATTTCCTCAATATTTTATGAATTTCAAGATTATTTGCCTTTTGCAGCTCTGTTTCCTCAATATTTTGAGTGTATTGCACTCTTCTTCTTCGCGTTTGTTTTCTGTAATGATCTTTTGAGCGAATAGCAGACTGTGCGTTGTTCTCCAAACTCTGTGAAGAATCTCACATCCTGAGTTGTCGTTGACATTTTAAATTCTTCGTTACTTAGGATCGGGCTGCTCTCCAGACTGTGTAAAGAGGCTTACGTCGGAATCTCTGGTACCATGATAAATTGAGAAGTAGAGAATACAGAGAAGAAAATAGTATTCGGTATATTGAGTATGTGAGAAAAGAGTGCTTTGAGAAAAGGGAAAAGAGCTGAGCTAAATAGGATCAAGCAAATTAAGAAACGAAAGTACAACTGTCCAGAACAACTGGCAGTGTACAGTCAGACTTTTGAGGTTACATTATATTTAACACTCCCTCTTAAACTCAATAGTTACAATCATCAACACTGATAATGCCCAAGTGCTGTCTCTAAAAATCAAAAAAGGATTTTCCTAGTGACTTTGTGAAGATATTTGCGATCTGATCTCAAGAGCCACATAATTGAAGTGCTATGTCACCATTATTGACTAGCTTGTGGATGAAGTGAAAGAGAGTGTCAATGTGATTTTTTTTCTTGTGAAACACATGATTTTTGGATAGAGAAATTGTTGAGGTGTTGTCACAGAAGATATGGGTTGGCTCCTTTTCTGTATGTGACATATCATTCAATATTCTTCTCAGCCACACAACTTGACAGGAAGCTGAGGTAGCAGTGACATACTCTGTCTCTGTAGAAGATATTGATACAATGTATTTCTTCTTTGATGCCAATGAAATCAGGTTCATGCCTAGGTGAAAAGCATGTCCTGAGGTGCTTTTCCTATCATCTAGGCTTTCTACAAAATCACTGTCTGTATAACTAGAGAAATGATTATCAGCAGACTGAGTGTAGCATAAGACAAAATTGAGAGTGCCTGCAACATATCTGAGAATCCGTTTTGCCATTTTCCAGTGAGAATCTTTGGGGGATTCCATAAACCTGGAAACAAGGTTGGCTGCATACATAATATCATGCCTAGTTGTTGTAAGATACAACAAACTGCCTACTAAAATTTTGTACAGGGTAGGGTCCACTGTAGGGCCTTCATCTTTCTTTCTCAATTTTGTGCCTAGGGGTATAGGAGTTTCTACTGGATTGCAGTCTTCCATGCAGAATCTTTTGATGATGTTTGCTGCATACCTTTGTTGATAGAAAAAAATTCCTTTGGTTGATTGATCAGCCTCAATTCCAAAAAAATATTTCATTATGCCAAGATCTCTCATCTCAAACTCAGATTTCATGGCATGTTTAAAACTGGTTAACTCAACATTTCCAGTATATATCATGTCATCAAGATATAAACATACAATCAAAATTTTACCGTGCTGATCTGTTTTGGTGTAAAGAGTTGGCTCATTTTGGCTTCTGCTGAAACCACTTTTGATCAGGTAAGTGTTAATTCTGTTGTACCAAGATCTTGGAGCTTGGTTTTAGCCATACAAGGATTTCTTCAACCGATATACTTTTGTTGGCTTCTCTTGAACTTCAAATCCAGGTGGTTGATCGACATAAACTTCTTCTTCTAAGAAACCATTCAGGAAAGCTAACTTGACATCCATTTGGTATACTTGCCATTTATGTTGAGCTTGTATGGATAAGAGAGTCCTTACATTGTCTATTCTTGCTACTGGAGCAAAAGTTTCACCATCATCAGTACCTGGTTCTTGTGAGAATCCTTTGGCAACAAGTCTTGCCTTGTGTTTTTCAATCTGCCCTTTTTCATTGAGTTTAGTTTTGTAAACCCACTTGACACCAATACTCTTCTTGTGTCTAGGAAAATCAACAAGATCCCATGTCTTTTTCTTCTCAATGGAGTCAATCTCTTGTTTCATGGATTAAACCCAATGTGGATCCTTAGCTACTTCTTTAGAAGATGTAGGTTGAGATGACATTAATGCAAAAAGATTTTGCTATTAAATCTCATCCAACTGCTGATGGATTTCTCTCAAACTTTGAGTTCTCTGATTTTGAAGTTTAGAGGATGAGTCTTTGCTTGAAGTTGAGTTATCTTGAGAATTTTCAGGTTGTCCTTGTACCTGCAATATTGGAATATCAGGTTGAGGTATTGGCTGTCTTGAATTTTCTACGTTTTCAGCACTGGTCAATAATGGATTTTGACTGTCCATTTGCTGATTTTTAGATTTGTTCCAGAGTTGATTTTCCAGAAATTTTATATCTCTGCTGAGAATTAGTTTCTTCTAGATTGGATTGTAAAGCCTGTAAGCTTTAGATGTTTCACTATATCCAGTAAAGATGAATTTCTCACTTCTATCATCAAGTTTCTTCCTTAATTCGGAACGGATGTGAGTGTATGCTATGCATCAGAATATCCTTAGATGAACAACATTTAGCTTTGTCCCACTCCATGATTCTTGAGGGACTTTCATCTTTAGATTTGTGGTTGCAGATCTATTCAAGAGATAAGCTGAGCATGCTACTGCTTCATCCCAAAAAGTATTTGACAAACATTTCTATTTGAGTAGGCTTCTTGCCATGTTCATTATTGTTTGGTTTTTCCTTTCAGCCACTCCATTCTATTGTGGAGTATACCTGGCTGTGGTTTGCATGATGATTCCTTGTGATTTGCAACAATTTGTATATTCGTTGGAGTTGTATTCTCCTCCTCCATGTGACCTGAGAGATTTTATATATTTGCCACTCTGTTTTTCAGCTTCTGCTTTGAATTCTTTGAATTTTGCAAAAGTTTCACACTTGTGTCTGAGAAAATAGATCCAGATTTTCCTGCTAAAGTCATCAATAAATGTTAGAAAATAAAAGCTACCACCTATTGACTATGTTTGCATTGGTCCACATAGGTCAGTGTGAACAAGTTCGAGATGTTGTTTGGCCTAAGTGGAGGATTGAGGAAAACTAGTTCTCTTATGTTTTCCAAGTATGCAAGACTCACATGGAGAATTTTGTTCTTTCAAGATAGGGAGACCTTTGACCATGGAGTTCTTATGTAGAAGACTTAGACTCTGAAAGGGTAGATGTCCAAACCTTGTATGCCAAACCATAGTTTCATTGGGGGTGGATGCACTTTATGCATATGTTTGGATCAAATTTGCAGTTCTGAGGGTCAGGGGAAACATCTTATTCTGAGTCATGTGGATTTCATAAATCAATTTTCTGTTGGGGGTTTTATCATATATCCTGCATGATGGTCCCTCAAAAAGTACCTTATATCCATGTTCAATGAGTTTTCCTACACTTAACAAATTATGTTTCAGATCTGGAACATGGTAGACATTGTTTATGTCTTTCTTTACATTTTGTATAGTAAGAATAGGTACAGTTCCTTTTCCTTGAACTTTGACCAAAGAATCATTTCCAAGTGTAATATCAGAGGAAATTGAAGAATCAATGCATGAAAGTAAATCTTTTTTACCTGTCATGTGATTGCTGCATCCACTGTCCAACAACCAGAGATCTTTAGGTTGTTCTTTAGTGTTGTGGCATGAGAGAAACATACCTTCTGAGGTTTCTCCTATATGATTTGAGACATGTTCTTTGTCTGAGAGATGATCTTCTTTCTTCTTCTAGCATTCAGATTCATAGTGTCCAAAATTGTTGCAGTTATAGAATTGTATGCTTGATTTGTCATTTGATCTTCTCCCTCTACCTCTTTGAGGTTGGAAACTCTGATTCTGATTATGTTGTCTGTGACCTTGGAAATTTTGATTCGGGTTATGTTGTCTGTGTCCTCCACTTGAGTGAGGGTCACTTGGACTGCTCCCTCTTCCTTGGTGACCTCTGCCTCTACCTCTGTTGAAAGAGAATTGTGTTTTGAAGGCATTGGTGATTGACTCATCTGTGAGATGCAGTCTGGTCTCGTGTGTCAACAAGGAACCAATTAGTTCATCTGCTGAAAAATGTGACAAAGCCTTGGTTTCAAGGATTGCTGTAATGACCATTTCAAATTTCTTTGTTAAACTTCTGAGGAATTTCTCAACAATGCATTGATCAGGGATGGCTTCACCAGTCAATATGATCTGGTTCATGATTCCCATGACTCTGCTCATAAACTGATCAACATTTTCAGACTCTGTCATTCTTAAAGTCTCGAATTGTGTCCGCAAGGTCTGTAGTTTGACTATTTAGACCCTGTCATTTCCTTGGTAGGCTAATTTAAGGTTGTCCCAGGCCTGTTTTGAAGTAACAACACCTGTGATTTTTGAGAAAATCGAGTCATCCACTGAATTTTGAATCGAGAATTTGGTTTTATTTTCTTTGTTCCTCTGTGCCTGAGTAGTTTTCTGTTGGTTGGTCATGGAAGTAAGGTCTGCTGGATATGGTTCCACACATCCAAGATCCACTAGATCCCAACACTCTTGTTCTTGCATGAAGGATCTCATTCGAGGAGACCAAAACTCATAATTCTTTCCAAGAAGAATCGGTCCCTGAGTTGGTCCTAAATTGCTAGACTTGGCCATCTTTAAATTTTTTTTTAACACAACAGAAAAAGAATTGATAGAAAATTTTGTGTTTACCTGTTTCTTGCATGAAAATCAGGTCTTCGAATTTCTTGAAGTGACTTCAGACCGAAATACGCGGTGTAGACTACTTATTTGACTTTGATTTGGCTAGATCTGACTATCCAAGCGAAAGATCTACTGATTTAGGGCTTTGAGCTCTATTATTTTGCAACTGTAGCAACTGTAATGGTGGAATCGATCCAAATGTGAACTCGGCCCCACGCAAATAAGAACTGAGCACGAGCTCCTTCCTCACGTGACCACTACTCGTGACCACTGGATTAGCTCACAAAGAGCACGTTGTGTTTCGTGACCTCGAAAGTATAGGTGTGTGAGCCACTCCTGACTCTCCAACTCCCGAACTCCGAAAGGGGCTTAACGATCCCTCAACTCCTCTTGTATCCTTCCTCCACACGACCATGACGCTATGACCACAGTCCAATTTTCGGGATTTCATGGTTAGCGAAGTTGTGATGCAACTCCAACCTTTCCTCCTTGTAATCCCAAAATATGAAACTCCGATCTATCCTTTGTTGCGGATCGACGGTCCATATTCTCCTATGATCTGACGGTCCATATCCTTTCGGTATTTCGCGGATCGGTATTTCATGACCTTTGAACTCTCGTCACGATGTTCTCCAAACCCTAAACACCGAAATGCTAAAATTTTGAAGCCTCCCAAATCAACGGTTCACACTCTTTTGGATCTAACAGTCCAGATTTCGTCGGGATTTTGTGTTTCACGAACTCGAAGGACTTGCACCTCTGTCCTCCCGATTCCCGATTTCCCGATTGCATCATATTGATGACTCACGATCTTTCTTGATCCAACGACTCAAATCATGTTGTGATTTCACGATTCGCGAATTATCACCGCAGTGTTCTCCAACCTTTACTCCCTGTGAGTCAGCGAAATGACGAGATCTTGCCACATGTCCTCCTTGATGGATGGTCCCAACGATTTTAGGATTTCGTGGCTTCACAAGTCGACTTTTCTCTTGTGTGCTCCAGAGGACTAAGCCTCGTGCATTTTCTCTCGGATCCGATGCCTATCGGTCATCTGCGCTAGATCTGATGGCTGAAAAACTTTTGCCTTTTGTTAAGGTCCTAACCCACACATAAGTAGATCAATGTATTCGGATGTAATAAAGGTCAATATTATTAAGACCTTTCAATAAAATAGAATAAGGCGGATGTAAGAAGACCTAATAGAAGCTTCCACTTCTAGAAGGATCTTCCTCTAGATGCTTCTTTTTAGTATAAATAGGAGTCGAGGGTATGAGAACCCTAGCTTGGATATTATTGTAACAGAGCACTGCTCGATTGGAGGTTGCCCC
>JASDQU010739190.1:149005-172083 GCA_032191745.1 Picea mariana | reverse complement strand
TGGAAAGCACAAACAAAGTTATAGAAGCCATTCTCACAAAAACAGTGAAGGAAAGTAGAAAGGATTGGTCCAACAGACTCCTTGAAGCATTATGGGCCTACAGAACTACCTGAAGAAATACTACAGGGTTTTCTCCCTATGAACTGGTCTACGGAAAGAGTGTTGTCTTTCCTGTGGAATTTGAAATAAAAACCTTAAGGACTGCTTTAGCTGCCAACCTTTACCTAACCAATGCACAAACAGCCAGGTTGCAACAGCTTAATGAACTAGAGTAGAAAAGACTAGAATCCATTCAGCAAACAACTATAATTCAACAACAAAGATCACAATGGCATGACAAAAATATCAAGAACAAGCAGTTCCAAAAAGGTAATTGGGCTCTACTGTATGATTCCCGGTTCAAATAATTTCAAGGGAAACTGCGCACAAGATGGTTAGGACCTTACGAAATAGACACAGTTTTTCCTAATGGAACAGTAAGGCTCCTCACAATCGATGACTCCAGAACTCCGTTACTTGTAAATGGTCATCGGCTCCGTCTGTACCAGCGACCTATTTCCAAAGAAGATTTTAAGGCCACATGCATGGCAGACGCTCACTTTCTTTTTATTGAGGGGGTTCCTACCCCTACTAATAATTAATTCTTTTAAGATTCCTTTTAGTATTAGATTAGATTAGATTAGATTAGATTAGATTTCATTTACTAATAATCCCTGTCAATAAATGTCATCCTACAGTCGATTTTTGCAGGATCAAAGCACAAGAGAGGCTGATTTTTATGCTGAAACACCGCTGTGCAGCACTGTTGACCTTTCATGATGCTAAAACACTACTGTGCAGCACTGTTGAATTTTCACGATGCTGAAACACCGCTGTGCAGCACTGTTGATTTTTTAAGGCTAAAACACGCTGAAGAACACTGGTGACTTTCTTCCTGATGCTGAAACACCTCTATTCAACACTTTTCATTTTTTCCCATTTTCAAAAAAAAAAAAAAAACATTTCCAGCCCACCATCCCCCATCATCCTTATTCCCGAAACAACTCCGTCCAGCACTTGTTTCATTTTTCCCCTTCCATTGTTGAAACACCATTTGCAGCAACTTTTCCCGTTGCTGAAACACCAGCAACCTTTCATTTTTTTCCCGTGCTGAAACACCATTACCAGCAACCTTTCATCAGTTTTCCCGATGCTGAAACACCACTGTTCAGCATTTTTCATCTCTTCCCACCCCCGCCATTTTTTTTTACTGTTTCCATTGCCGAAACAACTCCGTCCAGCACTTGTTTCGACGTTCTTCTCTGTTGCTGAAACACCTTTATCAACAACCCCTCATTTTTTTCACCCTCCATCATCGACGAAACAATTCCATCCAGCAATTGTTTCGATTTTTTTTCGCGTGATGAAACACCATTGCCAACAACCCTTCATCATTTTTTTCATAATGTTGAAACACCACTTTCCAACATGTTCAACTTTTTATGCTGAAACACCACTGTTTAGTATATTCCACTTCTCCCTGACGCTGAAACACCACCGTTCAGCATGTTTTTATTTTCTTCAGACACTAAAACACCACTTATCAACAGTTCTTCATCCACAACAATTACTCCTTTCTTCTCGGTTGCTGAAACACTGCCTTTCACCATCCTCCGTCAGCAAGCTTTACGCTCTCAAATGTTCGAACAATAGGCCCTCGACATAATCCAAAGTCACCGCCACAGGACTATCACTGACACGCATGATATATTTTTCGCAGCACGAATCAAAATGGTAAGGCAAAGGTATGTAAAGTTTATGTAATTCAGTTAGGCTATAATTAATGGGAAAGATTCGACGTCATTATGACCATTTAAGTACATTCAGTACTAACTACACTTGATGGGAGGGGAAGTACATTTCAAATCCACGAAACCATCATTTTACCCGATCTCACCGCCGCCATTCCAGTTCACCACCTTTTCGCACATTCTTACCTCCACCTTTGCATAATGTCGCTCGGAAAAAATCACTCTTTACCAGAGCTGATACACAAACTCTTGACACTGTATTTTATTAAGCTAATAGCCATGGGAGGATCCGCCATAAGGAGTGAGCCCGCCACCACAACGCTGCTCGAACGCTATCCAATAGCGTATCAAATCTTCGAACAGGCAGGGTGGCTCAACTACTTCCGCAGACTCCAGTGGTATAATGAACAGCAGGTCCTGCAATTTGCTCTGAATCTGTAAGAAGACCATTCTATCATTAACGGGGTTCGAATATCAGTAATAGAGGAAGATATAGCAGAGGTCTCAGGCCTCCCAATCGACGGCGCTCGAATATTCAGTCGAAAGCACATTATCAGGGGTGCCCAGCAGAACTTCTTCCTGCCTGAGGAAGGAATTATATTCAAGGGCAGAGGTGTTCAGCTCAGTTCACTACCACCTCCATGGCCGAAAGTCGTGGGATTCATCAAGCGTTACCTGACCTGCGAAGGACGATATCAGGTAGTGTATCAGCATGAACTCCTCCTGCTTTCTCATCTACGACATAATAGACGGGTCAACATTCCGTATTATTTATTAGGCTGTTTGAAAAATATGGTACCATACTGTCAAAAGGCAAAAGACCCAACCCTGTCACTTACCCACCATCGTCTTATCTAATTGCTCATTCAAAGGGGTTTTTCTCAGCAAAACCCCCCAGTAAAAAACCCACCTATGAACCCTCAACCAGCTGCTGAAATTCCCCAGGAGCAGCAACAGCGAAACCTCCCAGACGCCCCCGAAGTACCCCATATCCTGCCTGCAGAACCAAACAGTCCAGTCATTTCCCCTGCCCCACCTAATCCACCACATACTCTACCCGAGTCATCCACTCCCGCCCTTCATATTCTCATTGATGACTCTGAATCAGAAAATGTTCCCTGTCCTATCAGTCAGAAAAAACCCCCACAGAAATGAAAACAGACTGTCCCCTTTCCACCCTCCTTGTCAAAAATTGGACAAGAGCCTCAATAAGGCCACCTTTTATGACCACTACTCAAGACACCCCACCTATTTGACTGATACGTCGTACATTTTCAACTTCCCAAAACCCGAGATCTTTGCCTATTCCAACCATGGGCGCTGCAACACAAGAACCAGATGCTCTGACAACTGAATACAAGGTAGTTGAAACACAAGAACCAGTTACCCACTCAGTGGTTGAAACACAGGAACCAGCCATGGCCAAAACACAGGAAACAGCCACAGCTGAAACACAAGAACCAACCGTTGACATTCAAACTGTGTTGCAGGAATTAGAGGCCCAGACACCATTTGCTTTTGAAGTAGCTGAAACACAATCAGCTATCCATCCAGTGGCTGAAACACAAGAACCAGCCACTGATTTTGAAATTTAGGAAGTCGAGACCCAGGATGCTGTAACACCACCCTCATCAAGCAAAACGGTCGAAAACCCAGTGGTTGTAACACAAGAACCAGTCATTGATGTTCAAATTGAATTTCAGGAATCACAGGATGCTGCAACACCACCTTCCTCAAGCAACATGGCTGAAAAACCAGCCACCCATTCAATGGCTGAAACACAAGAACCACCCACTGATATGGACATTGAGATTCAGGAATCAAAGGTTGAGGATGCTGAAACACTACTCTTCCTACACCAGGAGGCTGAAACACAGGCATCAGTGGCCATTCCCGTAGCTGCTCCACAAGAACCAGCTAAGGAGACGATGACTGCAACACAAGAACCAATCATCTCTAAATCCAAACCAACAATGGCTGATCTCTTGAAAGAAAACGAGTTTTTAAAGTCTCAACTGGAAGCATATCAACAAGAATTAGTCAGGGCAAGGGAGGCATATGAAAAAGAAATAACTTGGTACACCTTAGAACGAACAGCAACCCTGGCAGAACAAACTCCAGAAAGCATATGCAAGGAATACATGTGCTGCCAATGCGGAAATATTTATTATCAGGCAGGGTATAAGATAGTTCAAGTTTCAGTACCAGGAACAGCCCCCACTCCCTCTCCTTTTGAAGTCAAAACTGCTGTAACACAAGAACCAGCAGGCCCTTCCAAGATCAAGAAAGAAGTCCCTACTGTTGTCAACAAGACTGTGCAAACAGTGCCCATAAAAGAAGTTACACCTCTCAGTCAAATCAATCTCTCCACTTCCAGGGAACAGTCCACTCAAACCATGCCTAATCCCACTACTGTCCACGCTGCAACTCAGACTTCTCACCTGTGGGATGAACATGCAAAAATACAAAAGTGGAAGAAGGAGTATGCTAAGACACAGGCCCAACATCTGCAAGTACACAGGCAAACATGCAGGAATCACACTTTCTCGAATTGGGAAGCATTGGACCTGACATGCCAGGAAGTTCGAGAAGTCAAAAAGAAAAACAGAGATTTAAAAGCTAGAATGATCAAAATCTTTGATTTGATGCACACACTAATGGCCACAAGGAAACCTTCTTGTAATTATTCTTTATTTCTCATAGAAAGACTTACATGGTTCCAGATTAAATAAATTATTGAAGGCAAATCCCATGAAGTTATACAACCAACAGATTTTGTCAAGACTTTTTTAGCAGCTTCCACCAGGGAACAACACCTCTTATGTGAAGCATATTTCCATAATGAGGCCATTCCGGAAAACAGGCTGCTCAATATCAATCCTCTTGTTGGAGATGTTCAACTCCGAGCTTTTACTTCTTTTCTTTACAACCAAATTTTGTGGCAAAGTGATTTTTCGGCTGCCAAGCACAATGAGGACAATAAACTCCTCTGGATTAGGCTAGAACCAGAGGGGGCAGCCAGATTCATTTCAAAATATTATGAGGTCTTGAAGAAACCAGGGGTGACTGAGCATGTCCAACAGCTACAGTCCATAGTGCTCCAAGAATGTCAGCAAAGTATCAGTGCCATCGAGATTCCTGCCCTCTAGGCCAACAACCTATTTTGGCAGCAATCTACAGAAAAGAGACAACAACACAACCCTTTTAGTCCGGCCAACTTAGAAGCAGCAATTTCAAGGGTACCCAGCTACATCCAATGTGTGAGACACTGTGCTGAAAATTGGATAGGGTACAAATTTTATTTTCCCCTCCTCTGGCTGCCAATAGAAATATATCAAGTTAGGTATAAATTGTCTCAGAAGGTCGAGACAGCAGCATGGCACAGATTGCAGGAAGTACAAGGGTTCAAAACGCCAATAGATAGTACCACCCGGAGCTACTGCTTGAGTAATTTACACGGTCAGAGCCAGTATCAAGACTCTGATTCAGAGTGAGTTGCCTGAGGACATGAAACACCTTGAGCTGGGGGGGATGTTAGGACCACATATTGTACCTTTTTGCCCATTCTTTTTGCCATTATTATACCCTTGATCACCTGTATTTAGACTCATAATATCATTCCATCTGATCATTCCAAGGTATACAACGTCCTTTCTCATTTACTATATGCTTAATCTGTTTTGCATAATATTTTACATTACTTTTGTACTTAACCATTGATTAGAAGTGCATAAGTGTCCATATTTGTAGAATAGTATTCAAGGCCAATGCTGAAACACAGAACTGTCCAGAGTCGCTGTTGAACTGATGCTGAAACACGGAAGCTGCTACACAGTCCGAGGACGCATATGCTGAAACACGTAGCTGCTACACAGTTTAAGGTCGCATATGCTGAAACATGGAACAACTACATAGTTCAAGGATGCAGATGCTGAAACACGAAGCTGTCACTCAGTTCAGAAGTACAGATGCTGAAGCACAGAAGAGACCGCCATGATGCTAAAACATGAACCGTTAGCAGTCAAGGGCGACACAGTCAAGAGCGCAATTCACGTGGCTGAAACAACCCGTGAATTGCGATGCTGAACAGCAGTAGCAGCGATGAAAAGGAGTTGTTACACCAGCCGTAACAACAAATATCTCGTTCAACTCCTATATTAGCATTCGGTTGCGTGAGAATAGGACATCCTATGCTGATTTAGAAAGAAGATCCGATTTAGTGTAGGATTCAGATATGCTTTGTAATGATTGTATCGAAGGGACTTCCCCTTTAAATTCAAGGGAAATCACCATTCGAGAAATCCAAGTTTTGATGTATTGAAGAACTTGAGAGAAGCGGGACGCACTCGGTACTTTCAATTTGTAATGTGATATTCTGACAGATGAATATAAGATTGCTTTGAGTATCCTCCTGTAGCTTTTCGTTCAGGGGAATATTGTGAGAAGGGAGGGCCCACCTTCTTCACAAGATTCACCCATTAGTTAGAAGTGTGTTTGTTTACTTTTTGTTTATGTTTTGCTTAACTGTCATTTGCTAAAACACTGTTTTAATGGATTCCACTTTGCTGAAACACTACTGACTCTGAATGAAATTTGTAATCCTTTTTATCAGCAGACTTGTGTGATGATTTTGTGAGACTAGTAGAGATTTGGTTAAAGTGTTCCTGCTCAGATAGAAAGGGACTACATCACCTTGTCTTATGTAGACTTCCTTTACTCCTGCAAATAGGCTAGCCAGAGATTTGGTTAAAGTGTTCCTTCTCAGATAGAAAGGAATGACAATACCTTGTCTTATGTAGGTTTCAATTACCCTTGCAAGTGTGCTAGCCAGAGATTTGGTTAAAGTGTCCCTGCTCAGATAGAAAGGGACTACATCGCCTTGTCTTCTGTAGACCTCCTTTACCCCTGCAAGTGTGCTAGCCAGAGATTTGGTTAAGGTGTCCCTGCTCAGACAGAAAGGGGATACAACACCCTGTCTTCTGTAGGTTTCATCTACCTCTGCAAGTGTGTTAGCTAGGGATTGGATTAAGGGTTCCTACTCAGAATGGAGAGAACCAAAACATCATGTTCACTGTGTACTTTCCTTGGTGTTAGCCAGAACTGGGTTAGAGATCCCTGCTTAGAAAGAAAGGAATCAGACTGCCCTATTCTCTGTAGACTTCAACCTCACAAGTGTGCTACAACAGAAGTAAGGCTCAAGGCTCCTGCTTAAACAGAAAGGAACTAAGTGCTTTGTCTTCTATTAGATAGAGTTAATTGTTCCCTGCATTATTGATTTCATGAAAAGAGTGTTAATGCTGAAGTCTTTGTTTGAGAGTAAGGGTCCTGTTCTCTGACTACAGAATAATTGTCTTTCCCATTGCAAGTATTAATGTAATCTAGGATTCTTAGATTGAACTTTAAAGATTGCAATAGGGAGGTTACTTTTCTATGATTTAATTCAGAGCTTCAGTTCATTGAGCAAGTATTATTAGTATAAATTTCTTTACTACAACATTAAGTGCTTTTGGAATTGAGCATATATAGTGCGTGGCTACCTTTGAAACAAAAGACTTCCCTGGGTTGATAATTTATGTTTCACTTAGTTGTTTAAAATTAATTAAGCAATTATAGTGACCAACAATAGGCTAGTCTAGTCTAGGTAGAGTAGGCTAGGATAGGTTAGGGTAGGCTAGGATAGGTTAGCATAGGCTAAGATAGGCTAGGCTAGTTTAGTTAGAGTAGGCTAGGATAGGTTATGATAGGTTAGGATAGGCTAGGATAAGTTAATATAGGCTAGGCTAGGCTAGGTTAGGATAGGCTAGGATAGGATAGGTTAGGATAGGTTAGGATAGGATAGGCTAGTCTAGGTAGAGTAGGCTAGGATAGGTTAGGGTAGGCTAGGATAGGTTAGCATAGGCTAAGATAGGCTAGGCTAGTTTAGTTAGAGTAGGCTAGGATAGGTTAGGATAGGTTAGGATAGGCTAGGATAGTAGGCTAGTCTAGTTAGAGTAGGATAGGATAGGTTAGGATAGGCTAGGATATGTTAGAACATGCTAGGATAGGTTAGGATGGGTTAGGATAGGCTAGGCCAGTCTAGGTAGATTTGGTTAGGATAGGATAGGATAGGGTACGATAGGTTAGGATAGGCTAGGCTAGGATAGGTTAGGATAGGCTAGGATGGGTTAGGATAGGATAGGCTAGTCTAGGTTGAGTAGGCTAGTATAGGTTAGGATAGGCTAGGATAGGTTAGGATAGGTTATGATAGGTTAGGCTAGGATAGGTTACAATAGGCTAGGAAAGGTTAGGATAGCCTAGGCTAGTCTAAGTAGAGTTGGCTAGGATTGGATATGATAGGCTAGGATAGGTTAGGATAGGCTACTCTAGGTAGAGTAGAATAGGATAGGTTAGGAAAGGCTAGGATAGGATAGTTTATGATAAGCAAGGATAGGCTAGGCTACTCTAGGCTAGGCTAGGCTACTCTAGTCTAGGTAGATTAGGCTAGGATAGGTTAGGATATGATAGGATAGGTTAGGACAGGTTAGGATAGACTAGGATATGGTAAGAAGGATAGGTTGGGATAGGCTAGTCTAATCTACATAGAGTAGGCTAGGATAGGTTAGGATAGGCTAAGATAGGTTAGGATAGGATAGGCTAGGATAGGTTAGGATAGGCTAGGATAGATTAGGATAGGGTAGGAGAGGCTAGGCTAGGTTAGTCTAGGTATAGTAGGCTAGGATATGTTAGTATAGATTAGGATAGGCTAGGATAGGTTAGGATAGGATTGGCAAGTCTAGGTAGAGTAAGCTAGGATAGGTTAGGATAGGTTAGGATAGGCTAGGATAGGTTAGGATAGGCTAGGCTAGGATAGGTTAGGCTATGCTATGATAGGTTAGTATAGGCTCGGCTATTCTAGGTAGAGTAGGCTAGGTTTGGTTAGGATAGTCTAGGAAAGGCTAGGATAGTCTAGGTAGAGTAGGCTAGGATAGGTTAGGATAGGGTAGGATAGGCTACGATAGTTTAGAATAGGCTAGGATAGGATAGGTTAGGATAGTCTAGGATAGGTTAGGAGAAGCTAGTCTAGTCTAGGTAGAGTAGGCTAGGATAGTTTAGGATAGGCTAGGATAGGATAGGCTAGGATAGTTTAGGATAGGCTAGGATAGGTTAGGGTAGGTTAGGATAGGATCGGCTAGTCTAGGTAGAGTAGGCTAGGATAGGTTAGGTTAGGCTAGGCTAGGCTAGGATAGGTTAGGATAGGCTAGGCTAGTCTAGGTAGAGTAGGCTAGGATAGATTAGGATAGGCTAGGCTAGTCTAGGTAGAGTAGGCTAGGATAGGCTAGGATAGGTTAGGATAGGTTTGGATAGGCTAGGATTGTTTCTGAATTAATCCGTAAGTGCGGACACGAACCGATTTCCCTGGATCCACCTGGATCTAGAACAAAACATGACAGAATACTACACTTTCCCTAGATCTAGCCTATTGAGTGAACTAAGAGATAAGGATTATGGCCATACCTTATGAATGCTTTCCTTATGTCTCTGTTGTTCCAAGATTTACTCCAATGCTCTTGCACCGTTCAAATCACAACGGTCCAAACCAATCAAAGTAAAGGCAGATTAATGTATTCAATAGCTAGTCTATACATGTGATCAAGGAATCATGTAATAAAGTGACATCATCTTTATGGGAAAGGGACATATTATTGTATTGAATTAATTGAAAGAGAAACTTACAATATGAGCCTTGATGTCATAGGTCTCCTTTCGATGGCTCCTAGTTTTGACACACACACTTGCTCATGCATGAAGAAAATCAACCACTTGTGATGACCTAGCTGTAGTCTCTTGTTATTGTAGCATCAGTCCTTCATACAGGCTTCCAACAATTCTCCAATCAATCTCTTGCTAGCTTGCTTCTAACCTTTTCCATGAGCGATCTCCTCAATATATAGGAGAAGATAATTTAGTTACTTGGATAGGAAATGATCCCAAGATATTTGGAATGCCAGCACTTGAACAACCATTCGTTAGCCAACTCATTCTTCTCGAAGATTCTCTTCTAGAAGGCTTGAGAAATTCATCTTTTTCCTCTTTAAAAACATGTTCGCACCCTGGCAATGATTACAGTGTGAACTATCTGCACCCTAGCTTAATGCAGCCTGTGAGAATCAGGCATTCTCGCAGGCAAGTATATAGGCAGCCTACGAACTATTTGAAAAATATAGTTTCTGGAAGAAGACAAGTGCAACTTTTCTCAGGAAAATATTCTTATTGAAGAGCTTGATTTTTCCATCATCATGACATCATCATAACATCATCACAATGACCAAAATTGTGGATAACAGAATGCCCCCCAAAGTCTGAGAGTGGAATCAGTGACAGTCGACGGACTTTGTAAGCTGCATGTGTGTGTCAAGAACCAAAAACACATCTAATCGGAAACCTGCAAACATACAAGCATCGGCAGAATATAATATGTATCCCTTCTGAGGTAGGCAATCCCATACTCAGATCATAGACTGATGACATCATAAACAAAGATCATGGCCACCAATCATACACTGTGGATCCATGTCGTCATAATATAGCATAGCCACCTGAATACACTGTGGATCTATGCGAAAAAATTTCAGTCAAGATGACATAGCCACGAAACATACACAGTGGATCTATGTGTCGCAAATTATACATACTCCATCGCAACCTGGATCACAAAGATAAGATCTAGGGTCTTCAACCTCATCGCCCCAAAGTATGAATCTAACCATGCGATTACATGTGTCGAAGTCGAACATGGCAGAAACCACTTGATTACCGGTCATTGATGCAACCGTTAACAAGTGCAAGGGAAATCACCATTAATGTCAATGAATCCCAAGGTACTAAAGTACAATCCATCGACTGTGAATAAATGAGCTGATGTCGAACAATCGCCAAAATATTTCGATCAGGGGTCAATGGTAAACCCACTGTCGAAAGCGAGGAAACTTGCCATTGAGGCATGCAAGCTCCAAGGTAATTAATGATTTCTAAGTCTTAATCCCGAATAATGTGCTGATGTCGACGGAACAAGACTCGTCACAGGAGGGCCTTGACGTATCCCCCATCAATGACATGAAATAAGTAACAGAGTTTGAAAGTGAAACAGAGTATGTGGCAATTGAACTTTGGACACAGAGAAGGCCGACATGGAAGGAATAGACAACTGCAGATGGCCGACTCAAGTAGAGGTTTCAAACAGACTACTCTTGAACATATGAACGACACGACCAGTGATTTGGAAGCATTGACTCAAATACAACACATGGAAATACCTTGTTATCAAATCGAATGAGAGACAAATGGATTACCCAAACCGGCTTCAGAAGATGAATAGGTATTGTCATGTTCAAGAGTGACTTTTACTGCCAATTAATGTAAAGATGAAACATATCCCTTTCCCAAATTTTCCCCCACCATTTCTGGAAAGTACCTCTTTATTTTTACGCAAGCTTGAAGAGGATCACATATGTTTGTTGATATAAGCTCATCCTTCGGACAAGTCCCTTGGAGTATTTTTAACGAACCCTAGGAAGGATTGGTTCGGTCCCATTACAGGTCTGTCAATGTTTGTTTAACGAGTCCAGAGATAGTAAACTCGGAGGTTTTTCAAGATTATAGAGTTTGGAAAAACACTTAAAAAGAGAACTCTCTCAGTTCCTTTTTCGTACAATAGTCCAACGAGACCGAAAAAGGGTTAAACTATCGCTCGAAGGACGCATACTTCAAATACTTTATCGAGCGTGAAAATAGCAAGGTCGCTCGGCAATCTTTTCCTGTTTAGAGAGTCTGAAAAGAGATTAAAGACAACTCCAGGGGGGTTCCTTTTTCGTGTGACCACAATGAGCCCGGAAAAGGGATAAAACAACGCTCGATCACGTTCTTATGTTTTTGACAAGCGCAAGAACGGATAAAAGGCGCTCGAGGTTTTATAACAAAACCATAGAAAGCAATAAAAAATAAACCACACCATATAAAAAATCGTCCATAACCCTTCATGTTCCATACCTGCAAATCATTTTACTCATTTCTTCATTAGCTATTAGGGTTAAAAAATGAAAAAATATGAAACAACCCACTTTTTGACATAGTAAAAGTAATAAAATGAATTTATAACATATTTTACCATGCCATTTTACCATTTTACCATTTGGGTGAAAAAAACTTCCATTTTACCCTCTACCTTCATCGTCAATTTTTGGGAGCTTCGGGGCATCATTCCACGAGCCGTATGGATCAGATTGGTAAGTGCTCCATTCCTTAGCTTTTCATGGTTTAAATTCATTATTTAATTGGTTAAATTTCAAGTTTTAAGCTAGTTTTTGGAACCCTATATGCGTGAAGGAGGATTCTCGCAGGCTACCCATACGGGGCCTGCAAGAAGTCCTCATTCTTACAGGTGGGCTTGAGGTAGAGTGCAAGAAGTTTGCACTGTGCGATATAAGCCACCTGCGAACAGCGCAGCGCCCAAAAAAATTTGTAATGTTTAGCCAATAAAACCAATTTTTCCCATGTTTTAGATTATTAACTATCTTCACATGGTTTCCATGCAGGTTAATAACTATCATTATGGTGCTTGAATGGAGAGAACGGGAAAATGAGGAAGACAATACCAATGCCAAAAATCACCCTCAAACCATTGCCACTTTAAGAGATTGCGGTCTCCTGAAGTATTTCTGAATCCCAGGCATGAGAGCCCAAGTGCGATTGCTAGAGTACTTGATCTGAATGTGGGACCCGGATCAACAAGTCTTCAACGTGGGAGCTCACAACTTGACTATAGACATCGAGGACATCTATTTCTTGATTGGGTTGTCAAGACGGGGATCTTATGTCAGTTTGACCGGAAACCGAAGGGGGGGTTTGAAAATGAGCGAGTATTGCAGGCAGTACTGTGTGCCTGAGGCTGAACGTCAGAAAGGGAAGGTAGCCATTTGGGGAGTGACTGATATAACTCTCCGTACCATTCTCTTTACTATTGCTCGGATGGTAGGAAGTGCAGCCCCACATATGGCTCTGCAGAGCTACTTTCAGTATGCCATTGAGTGTACTGAGCCCCGAGTCTTCAACTGGGATGATGTCGTTCTACGCAATCTCAAGAAACAACTGACCAAATGCAGGCGTGGAGATCTAAAACAGTTCGGGTATGGATCTCTTTTGGTGTCTTTCTTCTGTGAGAGGGTCCCAGTGTTTAGGCTTCAGGAAAATTGGAAGTTTCCGGGTCCTAGGGACCCAAGGATGTTACGATGGTGCCAGCTCATGGCCCGACATGTGGCAGGGCCTATCGTCAGGTATGAAGATTGTTTCTTCAAATGGCTTCAAGGCCAGGTGCTGATGATAGAGGATTATGCATATGCTGGCTTAGATTTCCATGGTGATCCTGACCTTGCATTGCCTGAGGATGAACAGTGGGGGAACCTCGGTAAGAAGTACGCCAATTTTAATTTTTTAAATGTTTTTGTATTTTTGATATATTTAAATTTTTTTTGTTTATAGATTAATCTGAAGACTAACACCAAAATTTTGTTGATAACACAGACGTTGGAGCATATAGACCTGCTGGTAGTTCCCCTGTTCAGTGTCGAGGAGAGGCAGCGGTAGCAGTTCCACAGTATGCCGAGGACTACTTGAAAGTGGAGCAGAACTTAGAGGGCCTTATGGCCGATGTTCCAGAGATGCCCCTAGAGGAGATTCCTCGACATGATCAGTGTCACACCATGGGAGTCTCTGCATCTATGGGTCGCTTGCTCCATAGAGTTTCTAGGACCTTAGTCTGTTATCATGAACATCATTAGTGATGTCATTTTGTAGAAGCCATGAGATTCCATTTTTGATATTTTGGTCTTCGGACAACCATTTTTAAAAAAAAAAACTTTGATCGTTATATATATACACACGTCTTCTACTGGCTTACTTTACAATGTGTACATTTTAATGTGTTTGATTTTATAAATTGTTCAAATGCCTGTCCAATACATAATTAGCTAAAGCATCTGTCAATGTATTAAGGCTTCTAGGAATGTGTTGATATTCAATGTGATAAAAATATCATTCCAAGAGACAAATTCACAAATATATCCTTAATAGAGTAGGACTTCGAATATAATATACATTACTGAGCTATAGTACTACCAACTGTGAGTCTAGTCGGACAACCAAATGACGAATCCCAAGAGAAATAACATCAACCAATAATTCAACAACGACGCTATACTCTACGATATTGTTGGTTGTTCGGCCAAGACATATACCTCATAGAGATATGAGTTCATTTGTCGGGGCATAGATTTCCCATGCAGCGGAAGCTAAGTTCCGAGTACTACGGCTAGCACCGTCAGTGAAGCCAATATAAGGTAGCGAATACTCCGACATCTGGCAATCAAACACAACGTCACGTAAGGGCAAAGACCAGATAACGTTCAAAAGAAAAACTAAAGTAACACACACACGCAGTATGATACATAAAATACAAGCACTCATGCAAAAATAACTTATGAATAGTACTTCTTTTAGTACAACCCATTCCCGGGTTCACTCAAAGGTACACCATCATAATCGACTAGTTCATACGCTCCTTTTTCCAAAACTTTGCTGAAAATATAGGGACCACGCCACATAGGTTCAAATTTCCCGGCTCCTAGGACATCTTTATCTTGTTCATACAGAAGAACAAGATCACCTTCAGAGAAAACACGAGGCTTGACATGCTTGTCATATTGTGTTTTGACACATTTCTTTTGGGCTTCTATTACTAAAGTGGCATCACGTCGGGTCTCGTCTAATCGCATCAAATACAACAGACGTTCCTCTTCTGCAGAAGTATTGGGTAAGAGCTCTATGGATAACTTCAAAGAAGGTATTTCGCATTCTATCAGTAGAATGTCTTCCATGCCATAAACTAAACGAAAGGGTGTAAATCCCGTGGTAGATTTAACAGATGTCCGATACGCCCACAATGTTGAAAACAACATTGTGTTCCAGCTAGTCTTATGTATTCTGATCATTCGTCGAATCATAGTTATGAGAACCTTATTTATAGCTTCGACCTAACCATTAGCCTGTGGATAATAAGGTGTTGAGATGTCATGACGAAGGCCCAAATTCTCTGTAAGTTCTGACATCATATAATTCCTGAAATGACTACCGTGATCGGTAATGATAGCCTGAGGGACACCGAAATGAGTGATGACATGGTTGAAGAGAAATAATGTTGCAGTCTTCCCAGTATTATCGAATGTCAGTATTTCCTTGGCCCACTTTGTAAAATAATCAATAGCTACAATAATATAGCCATGCCCCCCGGCCGAGTGAGGGTGACATGTCATGAAATCAATGCCCCATTTAGTGAAAGGACCTACTGAGACTACAGGATGAAGGGGAGAAGGATGCGACCGAATCTTCTGTTGATAGGTCTGGCAGGCATGACACTTCTAAACAACAATAATGCAGTCATTAAATAGAGAAGGCCAAAAGTATCCTGCACGTAAAATCTTTTGGGCAGTAGCATAGCCAGACATATGACCGCCACACGCTCCTGAATGGTAGTCATTCAAAGATTTATCAACTTCATCAAAAGTTAAACAACGTCGAAAGATTGATTCAATGCCTCAACAGTAAAGAGTATCATCGAGGATGATGTACTGAAGAGCCTGATAACGTATACGACGTCATTCATTACTGGACAAACCAGACCAAAAAGTTTGAGTTTGGAGATATATAATGATATATCCGTACCAAGTATCATCAGTACTGATAAGGAAAAGTGATTCGTCAGGTAACGAACCAACTGCTACACTTTCCGTGGCAGAGTGGAGAAAATCACAAATTAACTCGGCAAAAACCAAGGATTTCTTCGATGTGGCGCGATCGAATTCCAAGTCGAACTCCTGGAGAATAACTATCCACTTGGAGTACTTTCCCTCTAGCAATTGACGTGTCAATATATGTTGCATGGGGTTACAATGGGAAATCACGGTGGTTTTTTTGGACAGAATATAATGACAAAAACGTTGAACTGCTTGAACAGCAGCCAAGGCCAGTTTCTCAACATGTTGGTACTTGACTTCTGTTGATGATAGACTTCTACTCAAGTAATATATAACATGTTCATCATGGTTATCATCCTCTTGAATGAGGACCATGCCAATGGTATACTCAGAAACATCCAGGTAAAGAAAGTAATCTCGACTATAATCAGGAGGGAAAAGAAGTGGAGCCTTAGTTAGGGATAGATTTAACGCCTCGAAAGCGTTGTTGGAAACTTTATCCCAAACAAACTCAGTACCTTTATTTAAAATATGTGTGAAACCACGAGTAATCTCGGTGTAATTCGGGATGAAACGACGAAGAAAGTTTTCTTTCCCCTGCAAACTTTGTAGTTGGCACAGTGAAGAAGGAGGAGGAAGATTGAGAATCGCCTCAACCTTGATAGGATCTACCCAGATCCCCTGACGTGAAACAATGAAACCGAGAAGACGGTCGGACTCTATGCAAAAGACACACTTATGTGGATTTAGATGAATGTGATAGAACTGACAACGAATGAAAATTGCTCGAAGATGATTAGGGTGATCGACTCAGCGTAGAGAATGAGCCGGCAAGTCGTCCAAGTAAGGTTGAACGATATGCTTGATATCGTGAAACACATAAGACATGGCACGTTGAAAAGTTGCACCTGTGTTCTTCATACCGAAGGGAATTTTTCTGTAGGCGAAAGTACCCTAAGGACAAATAAAAGCGGTTTTATGTTGGTCTTGAGGAGCGATGTTAATCTGGTTGTAACCAAAAAATCCATCCATGAGGGAAAATATCTCACTACCGGCACAGTCATCGACAATCTGATCGACGAAAGGGGTCGAAAAGTTTTCCTTGGGACAGGATTTATTAATATCCCGATAATCAATGCAAACACGTATACTTCCACCTTTCTTATCGATCGGTACAGGGTTGGAAACCCATTCTGTCAAAGTCATGGGGTAAATAAAACTGGCTTTAAGAAGTTTTTCAACCTCAAGTTTAATGGTTGCCACTTTATGTGGATGGACAGGAAGGAAGCATTGTCGTACTAGTTCAACTCCAGGGTACGTTTTGATCTCATGCACAACGATAGACGAGTCGATACCTGGCATCTCTTCGTAACTCCAGGCAAAAACATCACGAAATTCCTTGAACAAAGCAGTATAGGTAATAATTTCCTCCAGAGAACACGAAGCTCCTATGTGAACATTTTCTACTATCCCAGGTTTCACTGAAATATCAACGAGTATCGTGGGTGAAATATTACTGAGGTTCCCTTCTGCAAACACATCATGTGTAGATCCGGGAATGGTCATTGTGACAACAACAGTCGACGGAGTCGAAATCCCTTGGTAATTCTCGAGAGTATGTTGTTCTAGAAACAGTATGGAACGATGATGCCCATCATCCCAAGGTGTATTAGCCATGAAGAACATGATCATCTCGTCAGTGGGAAAGACAACGTGAAAAGGATCAGGAGACAACTCCTCAAGAGAAGGTGTAGAAGGTGTTGCCGATTGAATCGCATGATAAGCAGACTCAACCGGACTTAGCGGCATAACGTCGTCGAAACAAGTATGATCTCCAGGATCAGGGACTATCCAAGGGTCAAAAGATACCGGAAGTTCATAAGGAATGACAGAGATCATATTAATCGAAGCAACTGACGGGCGTAGAATATCGGGTGGTGGTGGTATGGGAAAAGTACCCATTAATGAAGAGTCTTTTAAAAGACCGACTCCAACATTCTCGTAACCCGGCGGGGTTTTAGCTATGAACGGTATGTTCCCCGTGCGAGTATCAAAATTAAAAAAGGCAAGCTGATCAACAGTAACCACTCTTCCCTGGTGAGGAAATCGTAGGACATGGAAAAGTGTTGACACAACAGCGCACATGGAATCTACCCAGATATGACCAAGAAGAAGATTATGATCTAAAGGAGAATCGAAAACTTCCACTTCAACTTGGACGGTCTTACCTTCCAAAGTGACAGGAAATGAGGAAAGAACATTGTAAGGCTTAAAACCAGAGCCATTAAAAGCTTTCAGAGTATTTTGTGATTCCGTTAACGGAGGAGAGCCAATGGCTTTCCAACAAGTAAGAGACAGTACACACGTAGAGGCCCCCTCATCAACAACTGTTCGACAAATTCTTTTGTCAGCGACAATAACTTGTATCTGAAAAGTAAGCTGCAGGGGTAACCTTGGAACATGCTTGTCCAAGTCAAAGACTATCAAGTTTGAATCTGTAAGATCGATTCCACCTATAGCTTTCAACATAGCCCTTCGTTGCGCAGGACAAGACTGAAGGACTTCAAGGAAAGACATCGTTGAAGGTGCTTGGGCCAGATCTTCCACAATACTATAGTTCTGGGCCGCACAAGCATGAGGATTGAAAGCCAAATTGCGAACAACACCTTTAGGGGGTCGTAGGACTGTATCAAGACTCAGTCGTTCGAGATGAAGAGGACCGTTCATAGGTGGATTCGGTGGAGAGGCTTGTACCAGATCAGGAGGTAAATCATCCACTTTCTCCTTAGAAGGAGTATAGTCTTTAGCTCTAGTTGCAATTGCAACGTCACTCTTCTTAGAAT
Organism: Picea mariana; assembly: GCA_032191745.1. Lineage (NCBI taxonomy): Eukaryota > Viridiplantae > Streptophyta > Pinopsida > Pinales > Pinaceae > Picea > Picea mariana. Next base: position 153,666 of record JASDQU010739190.1, on the reverse strand, counting down.
CATCGGTGCACATCAAAACATATGATGTGGTGGAAGTAGAAGGTTGGTCGTGAATGACCAACAAGGCCTGTTGTTGAGACGGGAAAGGTTGAGACAAGACTGTCGGGGAGGTGGTTTTGGTGTTCCTTGAAGGAACTTAGAAACTTTGGCACGTCGAGGAAAATCCTTTGTATAATTATCGTCACCGCAAATAAGGAAAGGATACCTTAGTTTGCGCTTATCCCGCTCTTCAATAGGAGCATTTGTAGTTGGTTCAGTTGGATTATTATTTTTACCCCCCTTATTCTTGCCTCTCCCTTTCTTTGATTTATTCTTATCGGTCGGTGTAGATTGAACAACGTTCACTTATGAGGTTTTACCAGTGGGAGGAGCAGGAGACGGGGCATTCCGAACATTAGAAGAGGTGGGTTTAGGGGTTGTGGTTGATACGAAATGTGAGTGGGTATGAGCGGTCCCAATCACACCATCAGCTGCATGCGAAGCAGCTGGAGTAGTAGAAGTGTTGGAAGTACCAGGACGAGGTAGTTCGGGTAGTAAATCGTAGAGTGTTCCTGTTTGCGAATAAACGAGATCAAGATACTGAGCTCGACTTATAGCCTACTCCTCTATAACAACACCACCCATAGCAATGTCTTTTCCAATTTCGTTCACAAAAGATTTTTTGAACCACTCTGCCAGTAACTGATCAGGGAGTTCAAGTTTGATGAGACGTTGTCTACGTCTCCACTCGTGTATATGATATGAGATGTGAGTACCTTTCATTTGTTTGAAAGATGTGAGGATCTCAGTCCCAGTATCGTAACGGATTGGTAACTGATAGTGCATGAAAAAGGTGTTGAAGTCAGAAAAGAAACCTCGTGGCAGTTCAATATACCACTTCGCAGCCGAACCTATAAGGGTTCGTTGAAAAAGACAAAGACGAATGGAGTCATCCATCAGAGAGTTGGACGAACACCATAAGTGAAAATTCATGACATGATTATTTGGTTCCTCTCCCGTCTTGCCATCAAATTTCGGAATGTCCGATGGAAGTTTGGCAGGGATAGCAGGGCATTAAGGAGAGTGACGAATAGGATCGTTCAGGATCCTAGACAAATCTGGCAATTCCAAGGTAGCAAGAAATGGAAACTGTCGGTTTACTTGAGGGTATTGGTGGCTTTGGGGTGGAAGCCCCGTCTGAAAACCAGTAGGAGCGTAAGAAGACTGTCCATAAAGGGAAGCTCTTGGATGATTCGGCGGTGGATGGATAGGATAGTAACCCCAAGGATTATAACCTTGAGTCTGAGCAGGGACCTGGGGTTGAGTAGTCTGATTCAAACCCCAAATAGGATTAGTTACCCCTGGATAAGGTTGGTCAACTGTAGGGATAGCTTGTTGACCCCAGTATTCTAAGGAAAGTTTTGTAAAAGTTGAATCCAATACTAGGCCAATTCAGGAGGTATATTTTGTCCAAAAGGTGATGTTGGACCCCCTGCTGTAGGTACAGTTCCCTCTGGAAGTAGTGTGTCGACCGTAGGTTGGGCAGTAACTGCATTGTGTCTGGGAAAAGGAAAAGTAACCGTACCACCCTATCCACCAACAGGAATCTGAGGGTTGGGTGCAACAGTTGGAATAATGCCACTAGGATTAGTATTACCAGAAGGAAAAAATTAAGGAGGGAGTGTCAGAATAAAACGAGGAACCTCATACCCAGGACCACCTGGAGAACTGGCAGGGGTGTGCAGATGTTTTGGATTGGGAGGATTCAACAATGCATTTAGCGCATGGTAACCGGGTGGTAAAGTTGGGATAACATCCGGTATCCGTTGGGTATTAATAGGAGGGAGAGTAGTCGCAGTAACCTCGATTTGGACACTCGTAGTAATTGTGAGATGGGCCATATCGGGAGGGATAATGAAACGGTAAGTAGTAGTTTCAGGTGGAGTCTTTGCCTCAGGAGATACCAGAGGGTTGATAGCATAAATAGGGGTGACTCTGTACCGAAAAGAACTCTTCGGTAATTACCGGACCAAAAAGGATCTTGGCCCACGACACTGTGAGAAGGCCCAATAGTTGATTCAGAGGATGTAACAATGGTTTCTTCAGAAGGATTTAATCGTCTAAGAGGTCGCTCACCACGACAAACGTGATAGTCTTCTATAGTGTTGGTAATTCGAAAATCGTCGAGAGAATCAGTTCGTTCGACGTGTGGGAGTGGTGTGGTGACAACCAGAACTTCACCGGTTTCCCCTTGTGGTGAAGCAACCACAGGGACTTCAGTATGATGGGGTGAACCCTCGGGTGTAACAGTAGGTTGAGGATCATCCAGATGCTCTGGAGATAATCCTTGCATTCTACGAGAACACCGTGGGGGAGCAATTGTAAACAAGTGACAAGTTTCGTGAGAAAAATCCTATGGTCAGCTTCGAGAAATAAGCAGCACTCACTAGTAAAAAAAAACTAAGAGGTAATCACCAAGCAAACAATACCTTCTAATTTCAGAGCCACTAGTTGGTCATGAAATCCAACGTCGCAACAACGAGACGAGAAGGGGCGGGGCTAAGGTGGAAAAGTTATGTTGATGAACTTCTTAACAGACTTACACCCTGGTGCAAGCTCCCACACATAATCGTGGGTATACCCTCCAAGGAGTCTGAGTGAGTTTGATCAACGTCGATTCCAGGTACCGTGAAGACTTTTCCCTCCACAGTCACCTTGGGTAAGAACCTAGAGAGAAATGCCACTAAGGTCACCACTAACAACAGTACAGCCTGGGGGAACAGTCGTCAGTCCGATCCACACACAAGGGCAGGGTATCAAGATCGAAACCAACTCAAAGGCTTCCACTCATAATTGTGGGTATACCTCGGAGTGATCCCCGTAATACGTGCAATATCTACACCGATGTCAACAAAGCAGGGTTAGTAACTCTGCCAACACCAATGTGACCTAGTGCTTAACCCTTGTGTTAGAAGGGCATCCCAGGACAATATGATGCCAATGGAATTTTACACTCCCTAACTCAAGATACTATTGTTTGTTTTTGAGATTTTGGAGAGTGTGTCTCTCTTCCTACTCCAAATCACTATCCTAGCTAATATGTTGGTGTAAAGAGCCCTAGAAAAAGTTACTAGATTGATTTTAAGATTACGCAATATTCTTAAAGGCTGTTAATTACTCAAAGGTAACGGAAGTGAAACTCATGATGTGTGACTCTGACCCAAGTAATGCAAGGACAATGATGAAATATAATCGTTTTCATTCCATGAATCCTAGTTATGGGAGAGAGAGAGAATTTTCTGAATCAATCTCAATACTACAATGCAAATGCAATGCTCAATTTTCCGTTCAGATGCCAATGAAAATAATCATTTATCAATGAACAATCTCTAAATGTCTTTTTCAATACTTCAATAAGCTCTAAAATTTGATTTTACAATGTTTTCAAAATGACAAAAACAAAAACTTGAAAGAAAACTTATGGTTCACTTTCCAAGAAGAACTCAGATCAATGAGAAAAGAAAATCAAATCATAGCGAATCAAACAAAACAACTCAACCAATTCTTTCAATGAAAGTAAAAACAAAACCAAACCAAGGAGTCTTCTCAAAGCTAATGAAAATTGTTCTTTCGAACCACCAAGAAAAAGAGAAAACCACAAACACTTAACTCTCTACCAATCACTGGTTCTCAGCCACACAGACACATCCAACTCCAGAAGTCAGAGAGAAATAAAATGCCAAACAGAGCCAAGAAAAGAAAGTCAAGCTACCAGAAGCAAAAAAGGCCTAGAAACCCTAAATCTCTCCAAACAAGCAAACTAAAGCAAGAGGTGTATAAGTCAATGATCCAATAAGCCAAAAAGACACAAATCAACTGTTCTGAGCAATTGACAAAGTCAAAACTTGATTTCAAAAATTTTCAAAATATTGCTCGCAGGCAAGCCTTGGACACAGTGCGAGAATATAGTATTCTCACAGGCCACTTTAATGCAGAATGCAAACAGTTCGCACTAGAATATATAAGCAGGGTGTGAACCTCAATGGTTCTCATAGGTTGTCAATGGACATAGTGCAAGAATCCCTGAAGATACTACAAAATTTGAAATTACAAACAAAATTCAAACTGGCTTATAGACCCAAAAGGTTTCTCAGGGTATCCTGAGGACTCAGACACTGAAAAAACAGGAGAATGATAAAAATAGAGCAAATGGCCACAGAAAATTCAAAAAACCAAAAAGACAAAGGGATAAGATCCCCAACGGAGTCGCCAATTTGTTTCTGGATTAATCCATAAGTGCGGACACGAACCAATCTCCCTATATCCACCTGGATCTAGAACAAAATATGACAGAATACTACACTTTCCCTAGATCTAGCCTATTGAGTGAACTAAGAGATAAGGATTATGGCCATACCTTATGAACACTTTCCTTATGTCTTTGTTGTTCCAAGCTTTACTCCAATGCTCTTGCACCGTTCAAATCACAATGGTCCAAACCAATCAAAGTAAAGGCAGATTAATGTATTCAATAGTTAGTCTATACATGTGATCAAGGAATCATGTAATAAAGTGACATCATCTTTATGGGAAAGGGACATATTACTGTATTGAATTAATTGAAAGAGAAACTTACAACCTGAGCCTTGATGTCATAGGTCTCCTTTCGATGTCTCCTAGTT